>CM040241.1:134575782-134843357 GCA_022545495.1 Chrysanthemum lavandulifolium | reverse complement strand
TCTGCTACATCGCTTGATGTTAGTCCTAATGTCACAAAGAGGATTAACACAAGACATCCACAATCTCTAATAATTGGTGATCCTACTTCATTTGTGCAAACTAGAAACAGGTGAAGAAGACAAGTTTTGTGAATCGGCTTTCTATTTACATTCAGATCAACATAGAACAATCATAGAATACCATCATTGTCTATTTGCTTGTTTACTCTCTCGTTGAATCACCAGGTTGCACATGTGCTTTGGCAAATGATGATCGGGTAATCACATAAGAAGAAATGCAACAACAATTTTTCAATCAAATGTTTGGGAGCTTGTTCACCGCCTCCCAAGTATGTCATTGGCACAAAGTGGATTCAAGGTAAGAGGGATGCGGGATTGTGGTGAGGAATAAGGCTAGGTTGGTCCCAAAGCTCAGATAAGGAATGATTATGATGATTTTATCCTGCTATGAGTAGAAGCTATCGACTCTTCTGGTGTTTGCTTACTACATGGGCTTCATGGTATATCGATGGATGTAAAAGTGCTTTATATGGTGACATTGAGGAAGAGGTATGTCACCACCCAAGGGATTTGTAGACCACAATCCAGATATGGTCTACAAAGTGGTTAAAGCACTTATGGACTTCATCGCACCTAGGGCTTGGTATAGGCTCTTCGCTCCGCTAAAACATGGTTACGGAGAGGTGCTATTGATAAGACTCTCTTTATCAAGAAAACCTGTGGATATCATTCTTGTTCAAGTTTATGGATGACATTATCTTTGGTTCTACCAAAGAAGCTTGCGTGGAATTTGAGGAGTTGATGAAAAGTGAGTTGAGATGAGTGCAATGGGTGAGGTTACATTCTTTGGGCCTTCAGTGTAAAGTAAATCGATATTTTCATTCATCAAGAGAAATATGCATGACATCCTCAAGAAGTTTGATATGGAACTAGTTAGACCTGCAACTACTCCCATGAAGCTCCAAAGACTAAGTCAAATAATGAACCGATCCTCGTCATAATGTTCACCCTGCATCTATGATTGGTTCACCATGTATTTGACCTAGGCTTGATATTATGTTTGCAATGCTTGTTCTGCATCGTGTCCCTCCTTGACTTCCCATTTGACCGCAACAAGAAGATTTTCAAGTATCTCATGGTCAAGTTGGGTATTTGGTATCCTAGAATCTCCATTGAGTTGGAAGCTTATAGTGATAGTGACTATGCCGGCAAACTTTGATCGAAAATCTACTACCGGGGTTGTCAGGCCGAAGGAGATTAATCTCCTAGCAATGCAAGAAGGCAGACATAGTGGCATCTTCAATGAAGTCTAATATGTTGTCACTAGTTGGGTCGTGTACTTTGGATTCAAAATCGTTATTGGACTATGGGTTCAATTTTATGAATACTAAGATCTTTATAGACAACCAAAGTACAATTTGCATTGTTAAAAATCCTTTTCATCAAAGAACTAAGCACATAGAAATTTGACACCACTTTATCGTAGATGCTAATGAAAACACCTTATTCAAGTGGTTAAAATTCACAGATGAAAATGTAGCTGATTTGTTGACTAAAGCTTTGATGGTCCAAGGTTTCAATTTTGATTGTCCATATAAGCATGATCAACCCCGATTGTTGTGTTTGAGGGAGGATTATGCCAAGGGAGGTTTCTGTTTAAGGGAGGTTTTATGTTGTACATTCTCATATATGTATATATGTGTATATATTAGTTTTGTATGTTCTCGTTCTACTAACCTTTGCATCTAGTGTCAAACACACAATCGATGCAAAAGATAGCAAAGATTAAACTACAAAAGTCTTTATTTATATAAAAACACCCATTCTTAGATGCAGTAACATTACAAGACTTTAAACATCAAGATCACATCATGACTCCATTCTAACAAGCTTCACAAAGACTACTTTACTCCGCCCATCTTCCGTGCACTACCTCCTCTTCCCCACTGGCATCCTCTCGATGCTCTTTTCCCACCGCTGATGAACTCCCACACCGGCAGACCAACCACTGAGCTCTTCTCGTGGTTCGAGGTGGAGGGTTCGGTCTGGGAAGGACCAGAATCGCATGTATGAGGTGGCAACAATAAAGAGGAACAAATTCATCATCGGGTTTGATGAACCATCATGCTCATCATCGGTCGAACTAGTCGCAACAAATGGTGATGTACGAGAGGTCTTTGGACATGTAAGTCATCACCGAGTAACCACGAGGAAAGTAGTTTAACCATCCATCATTGGATGGCTCACCGAGTCAGAGATGTTGATCGATGGTTAGAGAGTTACCATCGTGGTTTGAATAGGAATTGATTGTGATTAGGGTTATTTGGCTCATGTGTTTAATGATAAAGGGTTGGTTAAATAGGCATAGTAAAGATGGAATATTTGGTTGGTAAAATTTAGTCGAATGAATTGGTTGGTATTTGAGTAAATAAAGGTTAAGTATGGAGACAGATGCATATATATATGTACAGGAGGATTTATCTTTCTCCATTCCCGCCGGTATCGTGATTGTTTTTTCGAGGGCAATGGTCTACGGTAGCGTTGATATGAAACAAGTGGTCAAACGCTCACTGCTCCTACCGTTGACTAAATGGTTTCTACCGAGTGACTTTTCATTGTCACGATTTCATAATAATGGGGATTAAAACGGATTTGATTATAGTCAAATTGGTCAAAGATTCTATGCTAATCTTCGCCGATTTAAACTGTTATTTTAAGTAACCTCCTTAAATAACCAATTATTGATATCACGACCTAATTGCACAATTCCATCCCATTTTGAAACCAAATCCATCTTCCACCCTCTCGTAATTATTCAATGGCATCATTGGCTTTCAAAGTTGATCATAACAAGTTGCATTCGAAAGAGCTAAAGGAGTGATGTATATGATCCAATGATAGACTTTCTTCTTCGATCAAAGCTCATGTATGTTTAACCTTCGTCCATCTATTGTTTATGACTCTTTAGTCAAACAATTCGGGCCACAGCTTGAGAGATCTCCCGAGGGTCAACCCAAGGAGATTGTGGCTATTATATTTAAGAGATGTAGTCACCGAGTCACCTATAAGGACTCGCCATAACTAGATGATGAAGGATGTGTTTGAAAACAATAGAGATGAAATTATCACTAGTTTGGCAAGTATCGGTATCCCAACGATGGGAAATTCATTTGGTATAAAATAAATTTTGCCCTAAATGGAGGTTTTGGGTCCTTCAATGTCTTAGTCCTAAGTCCTGGTCGACTTCAGCTCTATTGCAACCGCTATGATTTGTTTGGCTCAGGAGAACTTATAATTTTCAAAATATATCTTGAAATGCTAGAAATATCAAGGATACCAAACATAAATTTTAATGTATCCTAGATTTCTTTTATGATATTAAACTTTGAACCTTCCGATAAAACCCCAAAAGCAATAAGTAAATTAATCACAAACTCTTGCAACCATGAAAACCAATTTTCCGAGAACACAGACCTTGTTACCTTCTATATTGCTATGGCAATGTAACTGTCAAGTGTATCTCGCTGGTGGTTTAGAGCCTATGATTGATGAGGCATCCGTGGCCCTATGTCACTGACCCCAATGTCGCCGGTGCCTCGCATCGCCTCACCGATATGGGCCTCCAATGCTCCCGATGCCCGCATCACAACGAAACCAAGAACCCCATCTCCTCCACCCGCTGCCCCACCATCACCAAGGTTGTTGCCCCGAGGAGCCCGTCATTGCCTCCAACCCGTGGTCAAACCTATTAAGATCGAGGACAATGTTGATCAACCTTTGCTCAACCTTCTAGTCCACCTAGAGATACTTTTGAGGATGACTCCAATTTGGTGATGATTTTATATGTCTCCTCTCAGTCCAATGGCTCCCAAAACCTCGTGAAATCCTTGGTGGAGCCGAGGATCCCGATATGCTAATAAAATGTCTTGCTAACTTGATGATATTCTAAGGTTGATGATTCGAGGCTCACCTATATAAACAAGGAATGAGCTTAAGGAGACCAAGTGCACTTGGTGGTGCCTAAGTTAACTAAAAGGGTGACCGACTTGGAGGTTAGGCTCAACCAAAGGAGAAGCAAGGTTGTGGTTTCGATTCATAAGGGAACAAGATACAGAGGACAAATATTTATTTAGAAGCACTACATGTGCCTCTGCTTTGGGAGAGACCTAATGAAGATCCAAGTTCGAGTGTTTAATGTAAGAAGGACTAGAAGGAGGAATTATCTAAATCCTAATGTGCTCAAGTCTAGTTCTCGTGGATAGTCCCATACTTCTATTAGTGTTGTTCATGCAACTTCCATCGAACCCATTTCTACTAACAAAGTTGCTCAAGATAAGGTTTCTTCTCGATGTTGCTTAGACCTGCTCCTTCCGATAGTATACATGATCCCCGCCGATAAGCCTATACCGAAACTTCCTCCATTGCTTCCCGAGATACCAAAGATCCATTCCTTCGACCCCAAGGTTGTTTCGTTCTAGTGGGTATTTCTTCAAAGATAGGGAAGGCTCCAATGGTCAAGATGAAGTAGATCCCGCCGCCAAGGCTGAACAGAAAGGATGTTTAGGCTTCATGAAATTGAACTGGTGATAGAAGTAGCAGAGAAAGTTCAAGCCTCATATGATGTCAATTTCAAACTCATACCCTCGACATCACACCGGAGAATGCTGAATCGATGAGGCTATTTTTCATTTCATCGATGACATGGCGATCACTGGCCGAGTTACAACTAACACATCACTGCTCACCCATATTGGGAGGTGCTTTTGACTGATAACTTTCATTGATTTAATAATCAATAAGAGGAAGAAAACAGATGTAAAGGAAAGCTAAGGCTAAAAGAGATCGACCTCCTACTCAAGTCGAACAACGAAACATATGAGGAGTTTAGAAAAACAAGTTCGTCAGATACAACAATGGATGGACTATGGCCTGTGAAGTCTTTGACATATGAACAACAGGTAGAGTATAACAAAATTCTCAACATTGGAAAAGGATGGTCTTAATCCATATGCAAGGATGAAGAGACATCGCCTCATTAGAAGGACTCAAGTCAAGAGATTGAAATCATGATCCTTCCGATGAGATACTACTCACCACCGCAGATGTTGGTATTCATCCTCAAGAGACCACAAAGATTCTACACCGTTGAGCAACCTATTGCATCTCGTGCCAATCCTTCAAGGTGTTCCTTCTATTCTCTGCAGTGAACCTGAGCATTCCCACCGATAACCTTCATGTTGATCCTTCCGATACACCTAAAGTGGTTTCCATCGACCACACCATCGCCCTTCCGATGTTGGTCCCAATGTTTCTCCCGATGGTACATCGCTGATGCCCTACATGATGCTACCGGGTCTAGTGTCTCTTCTCCTTATTCCACTCTCGGCAAAGATCAAGAGCATTGCCAAGAAAAAGTTGGTTAAGCCACTTGATCTTCGTGCTTCCGAGTTCATTTATCAAGGATTTTGAGGAGGATGACCCGGGAGGAGATTGTTGTATGGTCTATGCTTGATCGATGGGAGCTTACACCTACCGGTTTGGGTGGTTCGTTTATGAATACTATTTATAGAAAGGATGGTCATTTACATTTTACATTTCTTACCGAGATTCAACTTTGTGGATAGACAAGATATGTTTAAGCTTTATGGATTGGTGTCTCAAGACTTTGAATCTCATCCCGCTACTAATGTTGGAATGTTTCTACTGGTGATCTTCAAATCTTATTTGACTCGCTTATCGGATGGTAAAGGGTTTCATGTTTGGGAAGGTCGTAATGAGTGGCGTGTGTATCAGGAAGTTCTATCCGTCAAATGTTCATGTGGTGCGTAATTGGTCTAGGTGCATTTATATGTTTTCTAATTTGCGCTACCCACTTTCAAGTCGATGGAGCAAATGTCACACAAAGTTGGTCTTTTCATCGCTCCAAGGGTAATGACATGGTTAAAGCCGAGCAATTGGTTAAGGACAGGATAAACTAATTGAGGCCACCATCAATCTTCTTGACTTTTGTATGTATTTATGTATTCTCTCTTTTATTTTCAATTATTTTGTGTTAAAAAAAAAAAAAAAAACTATTTTGTATAGATTTATGCATAACTTTGCTTTTAGGATCTTGTTGTATAGTTAACTAAATATGGTAATCAACTCACCATGTCTTTGACAAGAGAGATCACCATGGGTACGGCCAGTGAGCATTCCTCAAATTGATAGTTGCCGATTTACTAAAAATCGAGGGTTATCAATGTACCGGTCTCACACACCAAACATTGGCTACCCATGAGCAAACCTCGTAAAGAGATATCAAATCATGGATGGTTGGCAATTTTCCAATAAATTGTATGGTGCTCAACTCACCATGTCCTCATAGATGAAGAGTCTAGCCCACAAGTTCATGGCTTGTGGTAAAGGCAAGGAATCCCATGACTAGTCCCGAGTTCACGGCTCGTAAAGACAAGTCAAACTGTTGATGGTCGTGATGGTTTGACAAAACCATTAGGGTTTTCCAACACACCGCTGATTCACGCGTCTAAGCGTTGACCGGTTATCGTTCACCGGTGATGTCATGATTCCACCAAAGAACCAGCTAGCCCAAGAGTGAGTAGCTACTTGGTAAAGGCTCATCAAATCTACTCCTACATTATTGTTGGATTCTCGATGCTACCGCAGACAGAGCCGCTAATGGATTCATGCCGATTCCGTGGTTCTAGGAGTCACGGTTCATTTTGTTGCTTCACTGTCGTGTTCTTCAATCCTCTGCACGCTCAAGATCTATCCGAAACTTGAAGACATAGTCAAATCAAGTTTAGGGAGGATTAGGAATTATTGTAACAAAGGTTCCTCACGATAAAGGTTCCTACCGATAGTATTAGTATTTCACGATAAATGCAGCTATCACGATAGTTATTATTGTTTCGGATATGTAGTTTCCAGACATTAGTAATTAGTTAGGATATGCATGAGTTAATTTAGGAAGAGATAATGCATATCTTTTAGTGGTTTAGTCGTAATTAGGTTTCTAGTAGTATAAAAAGAAACTCATGCTAGGGTTATGTAAGCTTTTTCAATAACATTAGTGAATCAATATAGATCCATAGAGGATCAAGTAATTTGTGTTTATTGTCTTCTTAAACTCTGTGTTTATATTCCGTAGCATAAGTTTTATAGAGGTTCTCCATAGTTTGCTTGTGATCACACAGCTTTATACGCTCATTAAGGCTCTTAAGATCTATCGGAGTGATCCAACATACCACCACTTTCGAACCATGGATGCACCATCCGATTGCTCAACCAACAACCTTAGAGCTCCACATAATCGTGCGAGACTATGGCCTTATAAACCTAGACTTATCCTCGATGAAAACTTTCCAAACGAACATGTTCTCACACACCCACTAATAACCACATTCTTTCACACACCTCTTTCACCAAGTAATGTCAACCTTAACCTTCAATCACCCATTAATGTTAACCTTCTTTAATGATAACTCAAATCCACAAAACAACTCTCACTCAATCAATGTTAACCTTTTCACCAAACAACACTCACTTACCCGAAATGATAACTATCCTCAACAAACAAATGTCAACATTCCTAACCTAACTCATTCTTAAGGATGGGAAAACTAGAATTAAATATTTCACCGATTAAAACTTTTGAAACTATTTAGATCGACTTATGTCAATCTATTAAATGTGTGTTCGATGTTGATAGATAAGCATATAAATAAGTAATGCAAAGATAAAGAGTAAGAAGCACAAACCAAAACGCGAGTATTTATAGTGGTTCACCTACAAGGACACCTTCCTGCCCTACTCCACCCCCGAGTCACCTACTCAAGAGTTCGTAATCACTACACAATACAAACCCTTGTATGGAAGCCAAAACATCGCCACTCTTTATCCAGATACATAGACACCGGTTCTTCCACGAGGTAGAACCAAACCTATCACAACGCTACCTATACTTTATCCAATACAAGGCTAGATACCGAGTTCCATTACAAAGGAGAACTACTACCCAACACTACACAACATCTATCCCAAAGGAGATCCACCTTATTACAACATCAACAAGGATATCAATATCCTTTGACCCAAACTAATCTATCTTGTACATCGATACACCATATCGAATGTACACCCTAGGCACCTTTCACTAATGCCTTTGACACGATACCTAGGCACCCTTCACTAATGCCTTCAACACGCACCTTCTGCACCCTTCACTAATGCCTTTGACACGGATCTTGGCACCTTTCACTAATGCCTTTGACATGACCCTTTAGACATCTTTCACCCATGTCTTCAACACAACACTTCTAACGAGGAAAGAACTATCAACAAGATAACATCAAGAGTCTTGATGATGAGACTGCTTGGCAATCCATGGACTTGAGCTTGCTCGACTTCAAGAGGTGGTGATCTCACCTTTAAAAGGAACCTAGAGAATCACAAACACAAAGCTACATAGAAAGATCATTTGGATCTGAGGTTAGAGAGTTTACAACACTAAGAGAATGTGTGTGAAAGGGTGAGTTATAATGAAGAAATGGCTCACTATTTATAGAAAAATCAATCGCTCCCCGGATCCCACAAACTTTATATATGAGATCCAATAAACCGGAGGATCCAGAGGATGCTCCTAAACATGGGTCTTGGATCATGGGTCGTCATAGACTTTGACCATTGGTATTCAAATAGATACAATGTATCTAGAAGATTCAATGCATCTAGTCAATATGGGATAGCTTCTATGGATACTACCCAACATGACTTCATGCATGATGTCATGCAATGAGTCACGGTTATGGATCATGCTCCATGGGTATGAGTCATGGACTTTGTTTTACCCAACCACATCAATGTATCTAGTTAATAAGTACTTAGATTCTTACCTATTACATTACCCATTACAATATATAAAGTATGTATATATATACCCATTATGTAAACACTAGTTGTTATAAATATGCATTTCTATAAAATGTAAACACTATTACTTGTTTAGTGTTTTGTATGAAAACGTAAGTGTTAGTAACTATTGGCTCAACCTGCTTATTTATTTATTTTCAAAATGATTTTATTATTATCGACAAAACATTAGAGGATCGAAATATAAATAAACGCTTATATTTATGTATTTACAATCTCCCCTTTATTGATGACAAAACATAAGATTATTTTAAAGAAAACTAAACCTCGTAAAAGTTTGAATTGAGTTTTACTCTTCTCCCTTTGTCGAAACAAAAGAGTTTAAAAGAAACTAACACATTGTTTGAAGAAAAAACATGTGAAAAGTAAAAATATATAAAATGAGAGTAAGAGATGAAGGATTCGCCTCTTGACGGTGCTTCCTTTGTTGAGGCGCCAAGTAATTAGGAAGGCTAAATGAGTGTTTTGCAATATTGTTTGCAAATGGTTTCGCCTTTTAGACGAACATGCTCCCCTGACGAGTGCTCCTTGTAAGGAGGACGCCAAGTAGTACTCCTATATGAAAGTATTGCAAGCTTTTGCAATGTTTGCTTTGACAAGAAACTCCCTTTATTGAGGGTGTCAAAGTCTTCAAGTGTATATTGAAAATCTACAAAACAAAGGTTAGAAAACATGTATATGATGCATAATTCGCAAATAAGACTCAAATAAGTAAGAAAACTTGTTCTCTGCAGACGGATCCCACTGCCTCCCTCGAGGATCCGTATAGGCTAAAATGAGGATCCGTCTCGCGATACTTAAGATAATAATATGAATGTAAAATGTGGTGTCAACATCAACAAGATTTATGCATTAAGGCACTAATCATATTCACAAGATCATATGGCATATAACATGTAATTTCATTCAATAAAACACGAGAAATGATCAACATAACTCTAAAACTAAGAAAATGACTTAAACATGAAATATGATTCCTAATCAATCTAAGTTAAGCTTAAGACTAGAACGCCACTTGAATCTATGTTTAGTTTTGTTTAGGTTTGTTGACCTCATCGAAACGCTCGAGGAGGTGATAAAACATGAAACGAGCTCTTCACGCACTTCATGTACCAAGCTTTCAACATGTTGACAATGATAACAATCTTTGTCATGGTTTGGAAATGGTGATGGTAGAAATGGAATGGCTTGAGATGGAAGGTTGGGTTGAGGTTCCACAAAAGGAGAGAGATTTGTGGAGGTACATTGGAGGTAGTTTGTTGGGTTTTGTTCCTTGCATAAAGAATTACTCTAAGTATCGGAACCACCATTGTGCTTGATGTAACCACGGATCAAGAGTGTAACCACGGATGAAGACAACCACTACTAGTAGTTGTGTAACCACGATAATATAGTAAGCAATCGCTAGTCTTGTATAGTCGGTTAGTTTATTGTATTAGATAAATATGGAAAAGATATTTATCTTGTAGGTTACGATTGTATATTGTATAGGACCTCTTAGCCTATAAAGAAGGTCCTAGGTTAGGTTAGATATAATGATGTTTTATATCTAAGGTCGATACACTTCAAGGTTGCAAAACCCTAATATCGTAAGAGTATTCAGACATAATAATATTGAGGTGTTGAATGTTTACTCTTCTTCAAGATTAAGTATAAATTCCGTAATACTTGATAAGCTTACAAGTCGGTTTCTATATTAGATCGCTTGCTCAACTGATCAACAAGTGTTATCGAGCTTGTGATCTAGAAACCGTAACCAAGAAGAAGTCTCATAATCTTTATTCAAGTAAGATAAGATGTCTCGACGAAACTCACGTGGTAACTGCTTCAAAAGTGCCCATGCTCAAACATGGTGAGTATCAACCGGAGGATGCGAATGAGGCAATACATTCGTATGATTGATTATGCTCGGGATGTTGTTGAAAAGGAGACACTCTTCCTTTGAAGGGTGTGGATGGAAAGGAGGTTGCTATTATTAGTGAACCGATAAAGCTAAAAGGAAAATGGAGATCAAAGCTCATGATTCTCTATGGGAATACCAAATGAGTTTGCCTGGATTTTGATCAATATGAATCGCTAAAGAATTATTGGATGCTCTTGAATTAAGGTTTGCGGTAATGAAGCTACAAAGAAGTCAAGGATGAATATGCTCAAGCATCAATTTGAAACCTTCAACGCCTTAGTGGAGAAAAGATTGATGGAACATACAATAGACTTCAAAACTTATCACCAACCTATTGGGTTACAAGTTCCTTCAAGAAGATATTAATTTGAAGTTCATTAGGAGTTTATCATCCGATTGGGCTATTCATACAATTGTGTGGAGAAATAAGACGGACTTTGCTATAATGACTCTAGACAATCTCTTCAATAACTTGAAGGTTTATGAGTCCGAGAATAACTTTGCTCACTGCCTTCTACTAATCAAAACATTGCTTTTGTATCCACTAATCACAAAGCCCACAAGATTTATCCATCATTATGGTATAACCATGTTATTAAACAATACCAATTGTTAGTGATAATGTCATGATGGTGCAATTTGTGCTTTTCACGATTTAACTACTAGTGTTGATGTTTGAATCAAGATCTAGATCAAATTGATCCCGATGATCTTGATGAAATTAACCTTCAATGGCAAATGGCAATGCCGACTCTCCAAGCAAGGAAGTTTCGAGGAGGACCGAAGACATGTTAGGTATGATGGTCAAAGGAGAGTCGGATTCGACAAAAGCAAGATGGAGTGCTTTAATCGCAAGAAGAAAGGTCATTTTGCTGGAATGTCGAGCTCCTAAAGAATTGAAAATTAAGAAGACAACAAGATCCGCCGCTTCTTTCACTTTTTGCTTGTGATGGGCTTGGTGATTATGATTGAGTGATCAAATTGAAGAAGGTCCCAATGCAGCTTTTCTTGCTAGTGAAGCTTCAAAAGAGCATAACTTTGCTCTAATGGCCTATGCTTCATCTTCTCGTTCGGATTCTCGAGGTATCTAATGATTCTAAAACATCTACTTGTTCTTTAAATCATGTTCGATAACTTAGAATCTCAAAAGGCTATCACCGAGAGTATGAGAAAAGAGATTGACTCTAGATAACTTAGGATAGAGTTGGTCTAGAGGTGTGGAAGAGAAGCTAAAATTCAGAAATGTAGTTTGAGTATGTAGAAAAGATCAATATACTAGGTGGTGAAATTGATCTTAAAAACGAGAGATTAAAATGCTTAAAGATAAACTAGCGCAGTAAAGTGTATGTGACAACCCGCATCGTGTCATTTCTACACAATTCATGTCTCATTATTTCAACATTTATAGTAAACTTGGTTTACTTGTTCCAAATTCGAACCTTAAAGGTTTAGCGGCTAATTCATGATCATAACATCACGACATTTCATACGGACTAAGATTAGTCTACATTTCATTGACATCATGTGCATCTCATTACATTCATGACATTTCATTTCGCCTTCAACGTAATTTTTATATTAAATAAACGTTATCGCGTGAGTTATTATTTTAAACATTTAATCCACTTTCAAAAATGATCCCGTATATTTTTATACTTACATTTAGTTGATAAAACTATATTTTGAGTTTACCTAGTGTTCTAAATTTATTTTGTATATAAATCAAAGTTATATTATTACGACGTGTTTCTTAAAAATTATACGATAATTATTTTATCGCTAAATTTCATAAGGAATGTATTTTACAATTTTATAAAATCATTATACTCTATTTTGATCTATTAAAATTTACTTGTACCAAAAGCTACCATTTACCTTTATTTGTACATTTCCTACACAATTACTACACATCTTTGACAAATTATACAAGTATATATACAATAATTACAAAAAGAAAAGAAAAAATTGGAAAACAAGATCCATGAAAACCGGTTATGGAGGGTTGCCTCATTTATGAGTTATGACTTTCTTTAATTCATTTATATAACTACACTTCACTTCATTTTCACACATTTTTCTTTCACAACAATAATTCACTTCCATCAAGAGTTCTCTCATTGTTCTTCTTTCCATACAAAACCGCCATAGGTGTTTTTGCAAGGATCATCAAATATTTTGCAAGTTCAAATCATCACAATCTAGATAACACTCTTTTGGTTTTGAAATAAAACCTAGAGTGTTTAGGCTATCCTTGTTCTTTGCACCTCATCATATCACTAGTAAGCATCTCATATTTATTTTTCATCTTACATATTCATTTTATACTCATCTCATCCTTGAGCAAAACATGCAAGACTTGTGTTAGTTATACCATTTTTACATGATTTTTAGAGTTTATTGTATATAAAGTCATCCTATAATTATCCCCATGGTATTCTTTGGTTTTGATGGTGATTAGGAACCCATGACACCCCAAGAAGGTGTATGGTAGGATTAGATTAGTTTTGGAGTTGATTTGAAGGATTAGAATAGGTTTTGTCCGAGAAAACTATTTTCTATATATATATATGTTCTGTCCATTCAATTTCTGAAAACCTATCATATACGAAACTTGATATTTAGAAAATACACTTTAAAACGAATCCGCGGGTCAGCTGAACGGATAAAACGGACTTATAACGGAAGTTATGGATTTTTAAAGTTTGATGACGAAACGTATTATTTTCGTAAAATTCAAGATGCGCTTTTAGTGTATTCGGTCAAAACGAGCCTTAAGCTTCACAAATTATTTCGACTAGTCAAAATATATTAGTTTATTTGACGGCTAAGGACGATTATACGTAGAAACGGATTTGAAACGACAAAGATATGCCTGCTTATAAACTTGCCGTAACTATTATTTTCTAAAACTATATTATTTTACGATACAAGTGTTACAGTATTTAACGTCAAGTTGAGGCTGTTTTAACGAGGTTGTGAAACTTTTGAACGAAATGTCTTCTAGAAAATCAAGTTCACCGCCATATTTTTCAAAACAAAAAGCTTTGTAAAGCGGAGTTATAGTGAATTAATTACGGATGTTCAAACTTGGCGAAACTCATTTTTTGCACTACAACTAACCAAAATCACTATCTTTAACCCTTATTATCTTTATGTTCGAGACCTTGACGAAACCTCGAACCGAAACTTCTAGATATCGATACAACTTTCCAAACCGTGAGTTCGTTTCTCTAACGATCGACGTACACCGCTTTTACGACTAGTTTTCCAAAGCCATTTTGTAAATTTCAAGAAATTTCGACAACATTGTTTTGCACTTAAAAGTGATAATTTCACCAAAATCATTATAAAACCATTGTAGGATGACATTTTGACGAACTACTTGAAAAGTGATTTTTGATTGGTCAAGACGTCAAACGAGTATTTTTTGACGACAAGTAATATTTTCAAAACTCAGAAATGGTATAAATGACATACGAGTATGCATATCATAACATTACATTGCAACTCATTACATGTCATATCCTTCACAATAGGTCAAGATTAACGATCACATTACATCTCTGTACTCACTTTGTTCGCATCATTCCACCAAGTGAGTTTCATAGCCCTACTTTTACTTGCTCATAACTGCTTTTATACATGCTCAACTATTTTCATTTACTTTCATAGTTACTCTAAACATTTAGGATTACGTGAGTCATAGCCCCACTTTTTCTCGCTTTAATTATTTATGAAACTCTTTGGAGATGCATGCTCAATAATGTTTATTACATCCATGACTATTTGCAAATTATATGTTTATCCGAATCGAATGTTAGTCATAGCAATGATACTATATTAGTATTTCATAGTATATTCATTAGGACCGATGGTCTGGTATATTCATTGACCGATGGTCTTGGTATATTCATTGACCGATGGTCTTGGTATATTCATTGGACCGATGGTCTTGGTATATTCATTGATCGATGGTCTTGGTATATTCATTGACCGATGGTCTTGGTATATTCATTGACCGATGGTCTTGGTATATTCATTGGACCGATGGTCTTGGTATATTCATTGAACCGATGGTCTTGGTATAATTATGTCAAGTAAACATTGATACATTAAGTCATGCATTATTATGTGAACTCATTTGACATCATGCGCGAACATAAACTATATACATTTTGGCAATGGGTCGTGAATACACAGTTGCAAGTTTTGTATGGGCGAACTTGAACCGAGTGGATTTATGTTTTCTTTATAAACGATTTTAAAGGTTTTACATTTCAATTCAAACTCTATGAACTCACTCAACCTTTGTGTTGACACTTTTAGCATGTTTTATCTCGGTATCTAAGGCATTCACTTATGGCATGCATTTGACATCATGGAGTCGTGGTGACGTTACGTCTCATTGGGGTTTTACATACTTTAAAACATCGTTAATGTAATAAACTTATTTCCGCACAAATTGATTTTTATTTGGGACCTACTTTGTAAACTCGATTGTTTTATTAAATCAAACGCATGTTCTTTCAAACCACACTTTAGGTCGTTCAATATAACGTGATTGTGATGCTATGACAAATAATCCTCAGAATTCCATTCACAAAAGTGTAATTGGGGTGTGACAAAGAAACTAATGGCCCTAGATGAAAAAGAAAACATGTTGTTAGGGTTAAAACACAATATGCTTCGATCTAGTAAAGAAGCCAATAGGTCAAAACTGTTCAAAGATGGTACCGTTTAGATACAATGATAATCACTAATCTGCTACATCGCTTGATGTTAGTCCTAATGTCACAAAGAGGATTAACACAAGACATCCACAATCTCTAATAATTGGTGATCCTACTTCATTTGTGCAAACTAGAAACAGGGTGAAGAAGACAAGTTTTGGTGAATCTGGCTTTCTCATTTACATTCAGGATCAACATAGGAACAATCACATAGAATACCATCATTGTCTATTTGCTTGTTTACTCTCTCAAGTTGAACCTACCAGTGTTGCACAGGCTTTGGCAAATGATGATTGGGTAACTGCTATGCAAGAAGAAATGCAACAATTTTTCAATCAAAATGTTTGGGAGCTTGTTCACCGCCTCCCGCAAGTATGTCATTGGCACAAAGTGGATTACAAGTGTAAGAGGGATGCAAGGGGATTGTGGTGAGGAATAAGGCTAGTTGGTTGCCCAAAGTCGCAGAGACAAGAAGAAGGGATTGATTATGATGAGGTTTTTATCCTGTTGCTAGAGTAGAAGCTATCAGACTCTTCTTGGTGTTTGCTTACTACATGGGCTTCATGGTATATCAGATGGATGTAAAAAGTGCTTTCTTATATGGTGACATTGAGGAAGAGGTGTATGTCACTCAGCCCAAGGGATTTGTAGACCCTCACAATCCGTGATATGGTCTACAAAGTGGTTAAAGCACTTTATGGACTTCATCGGGCACCTAGGGCTTGGTATGCTAGGCTCTTCGTTCCTCGCTAAAACATGGTTACAGGAGAGGTGCTATTGATAAGACTCTCTTTATCAAGAAAACCTGTGGATATCATTCTTGTTCAAGTTTATGTGGATGACATTATCTTTGGTTCTACCAAAGAAGCTTGGTGCGTGGAATTTGAGGAGTTGATGAAAAAGTGAGTTTGAGATGAGTGCAATGGGTGAGGTTACATTCTTTTGGGCCTTCAAGTGTGGTAAATCGATGGTATTTTCATTCATCAAGAGAAATATGCATGACATCCTCAAGAAGTTTGATATGGAACTAGTTAGGAACTATGACTACTCCCTATGAAGCTCAAAGACTAAGTCAAATAATGAACCAGATCCTGCGTCATAATGTTCACCTCTACGGATCTATGATTGGTTCACTCATGTATTTGACCGCTTCTAGGCTTGATATTATGTTTGCGATGGTGCTTGTTCGGTCGTGTCCCTCCTTTGACTTCCCATTTGACCGCAACAAGAAGATTTTCAAGTATCTCGAGGTCAATCTAAGTTGGGTATTTGGTATCCTAGAATCTCCATTTGAGTTGGAAGCTTATAGTGATAGTGACTATGCCGGTGCAAACTTTGATCGAAAATCTACTACCGGGGTTGTCGGTTTACGGGAAGGAGATTAATCTCCTAGCAATGCAAGAAGAGACCATAGTGGCTACATCTTCAATGAGGCTTTGAATATGTTGTCAGCCGTTAGTTGTTGGTCGTACTTTGGATTCAAAATCGCTTATTGGACTATGGGTTCAATTTTATGAATACTAAGATCTTTATAGACAACCAAAGTACAATTTGCATTGTTAAAAATCCTGTTTTTCATCAAAGAACTAAGCACATAGAAATTTGACACCACTTTATCAGAGATGCTAATGAAAAACACCTTATTCAAGTGGTTAAAATTCATACAGATGAAAATGTAGCTGATTTGTTGACTAAAGCTTTTGATGGTCCAAGGTTTCAATTTTTGATTGTCCATATAAGCATGATCAACCCCTGATTGTTGTGTTTGAGGGGAGGATTATGCCTAAGGGGAGGTTTCTGGTTTAAGGGGAGGTTTTATGTTGTACATTCTGTATATATGTATATATGTGTATATATTAGTTTTGTATGTTCTGTGTTCTACTAACCTTTTTGCAGATCTAGTGTCAAACACACAATCAGTGGCAAAAGATAGCAAAAGATTAAACTACAAAAGTCTTTTATTTATATAAAAACACTGCATTCTTAGATGCAGTGTAACATTACAAGACTTTTTAAACATCATTGTCGATCACATCATGACTCCATTCTAACAAGCTTCACAAAGACTACTTGCACTCCGCTTCCATCTTCCGTGCACTACTCAGCCTCCTCTTTCCCACTCGGCATCCTCTCGATGCTCTTTTCCCACCGTTGATGAACTCCCTGCACCGCAGCTAGACCAACCACTGAGCCTCTTCTCGGGGTTTGAGGTGGAGGGTTCGGTCTTGGAGTCAAGGACCAGCCCAGCACGAAGGAGGTGGCACAATAGCAAGAGGAACAACATTCATCACTGGTTTGGATGAACCATCATGCTCATCATCAGTGTCAGAACTAGTCGCAACAAATGGTGATGTACGAGGAGGGTCTTTGGACATGTAAGTCACGCTGGAGTAACCACGAGGAAAGTAGTTTAACCATCCATCATTGGATGGCTCACTCTCTGAGTCAGAAGAGATGTTGATCAGATGGTTAGGAGAGTTACTCATCGTGGTTTGAATAGGAATTGATTGTGGATTAGGGTTATTTGGTTTGTATGTGTGTTTAATGAGGCAAAGGGTTGGTTAAATAGGCATAGTAAAGATGGAATATTTGGTTGGTAAAATTTATGGCTGTAATGAATTGGTTGGTATTTGAGTAAATAAAGGTTAAGTATGGAGACTGTAGATGCACATATATGTACAGGAGGATTTATCTTTTCTCCATTCCTGCTGGTATCGTGATTGTTTTTTTGAGGGCAATGGTTTCACTGGTAGCGTTGATATGGAAACAAGTGGTCAAACGCTCACTGCTCCTCACCGTTGACTAAATGGTTTCTCTTGGTGACTTTTCATTGTCGCCGATTTCATAATAATTGGGGATTAAAACGGATTTGATTATAGTCAAAATTGGTCAAAGATTCTATGCGAATCTTCTGCCGATTTAAACGGTTATTTTAAGTAACCTCCTTAAATAACCAATTATTGATATCACTCGACCTAATTGCACAATTCCATCCCATTTTGAAACCAAATCCATCTTCCACCCTCTCAGAATTATTCAATGGCATCATTGGCTTTCAAAGTTGATCATAACAAGGTTGCATTCTTGGAAAGAGCTAAAGGGAGTGATGTATATGATCCAATGATAGACTTTCTTCTTCGATCAAAGCTCATGTATGCTCTAACCTTCTGTCCATCTATTGTTTATGACTCTTTAGTCAAACAATTCTGGGCCACAGTTCTTGAGAGATCTCCTGAGGGTCAACCCAAGGAGATTGTGGCTATTATAGATGGACAAGAGTATGTAGTCACTGAGTCACTCATAAGGACTCAGTTACAACTAGATGATGAAGGAGGTGTGTTTGAAAACAATAGAGATGAAATTATCACTAGTTTGGCAAGTATTGGGTATCCCACTGATGGGAAATTCATTTGGTATAAAAATAAATTTTGCCCTAAATGGAGGTTTTTGGTCCACACTCTCCTTCAATGTCTTAGTCCTAAGTCTGGGGGTTGGGATCAGTTCTCTAGCTCTATTGCAACTGCTATGATTTGTTTGGCTCAGGGGAGAACTTATAATTTTCAAAATATATCTTTGAGGAAATGTAGAAATATCAAGGATACCAAACATAAATTTTAATGTATCCTAGATTTCTTTAGATGATATTAAACTTTGAACCTTCGATAAAACCCCAAAAGCAATAAGTAAATTAACGCGAAACTCTTGCAACCATGAAAACCAATTTTGGTTGGAGAACACAGACCTTGTTACCTTCTATATTGCCAAGTGGCAATGTACCTGCCGGTGTATTCTAGCTGTGGTTTAGAGCCTATGATTGATGAGGCATCCGTGGCCCTATGTCACTGAACCCCGTCTGCCGCCGGTGCCTCGCATCGCCACCGATATTGGGGCTCCAATGCTCCCGATGCCTCGCATCAGTTGCCACATCGAAACCAAGAACCCCATCTCCTCCACCTGTTGCCCCACCATCACCAAGGTTGTTGCTCCTGAGGAGCCTGTCATTGCCTCTGAACCACAGGGTCAAACTCCTATTAAGACTGAGGACAATGTTGATCAACCTTTTGCTCAACCTTCTAGTCCACCTAGAGATACTTTTGAGGATGACTCCAATTTTGGTGATGATTTTTATATGTCTCCTCTCAGGTCCAATGAAGCTCCCAAAACCTCAGGAAATCCTGTTGGTGGAGCTGAGGATCCTGATATGCTAATAAAAATGTCTTGCTAACTTGACAGATATTCTAAGAAGGTTGATGATTTGGAGGCTCAACTTACAGAAACAAGGAATGAGCTTAAGGAGACCAAGCAGACTCTTGGTGGTGCCCGTTAAATTGCTAAAAGGGTGGTGACTTGGAGGTTAGGCTCAACCAAAGGAGAAGCAAGGTTGTGGTTTCGATTCATAAGGGGAACAAGATACAGAGGACAAATATTTATTTAGAAGCACTACATGTGTTGGCCTCTGTTTCTTTGGGAGAGGCTACTGACTCGTAAAGATCCGTGTGTTCGAGTGTTTAATGTAAGAAGGACTAGAAGGAGGAATTATCTAAATCCTAATGTGCTCAAGTCTAGTTCTGTGGATAGTCCCGATACTTCTATTAGTGTTGTTCAAGTGCAACTTCCATCAGAACCCATTTCTACTAACAAAGTTGCTCAAGATAAGGTTTCTTCTGATGTTGCTTAGATTCCTGTTCCTTCTGATAGTATACATGATCCTGCTGATAAGCCTATACCTGCTGAAACTTCCTCCATTGCTTCTGAGATACCAGCATCCATTCCTTCTGACCCCAAGGTTGTTTCTGAAGATGTTCTAGTGGGTATTTCTTCACAGATAAAGGAAGGCTCCAATGGTCAAGATGAAGTAGATCCCGCCTTTCAAGGTGAACAGAAAGGATGTTTAGGCTTCATGAAATTGAACTGGTGATAGAAGTAGCAGAAAAGTTCAAGCCTCATATGATGTCAATTTCAAACTCATACGCCTTCGACATCACACCGAGAGAATGCGTGAACCGGATGAGGCTATTTTCATTTCACCGATGACACATGGCGATCACTTGTGGTGAGTTACAACTAACACATCACTTGCTCACCCATATTGGGAGGTGCTTTTGACTCGATAACTTTCATTGATTTAATGGCACCGCTAATAAGAGGAAGAAAACAGATGCGAAAGGAAAGCTAAGGCTAAAAGAGATCGACCTCCTACTCAAGCTGAACAACGAAACATATGAGGAGTTTGTGAAAAATACAAGTTCTGCTGTATACAACAATGGATGGACTATGGCCTATGTGAAGTCTTTGACATATGAACAGTTGGTGGTAGAGTATAACAAAATTCTCACACAGTTGGAAAAGGATGGTCTTAATCCATATGCAAGGATGAAGAGACATCAGCCTTCATTAGAAGGACCTGAAGTCAAGAGATTGAAATCTCATGATCCTTCTGATGAGATACTACTCACCACTGCAGATGTTGGTATTCATCCTGAAGAGACCACTAAGCAGCATTCTACACCTGTTGAGCAACCTATTGCATCTCAGGCCAATCCTTCTGAAGGTGTTCCTTCTATTCCTGCTAGTGAACCTCAGAGCATTCCCACTGATAACCTTCATGTTGATCCTTCTGATACACCTAAAGTGGTTCCTACTGAGACCACACCATCTGTTCCTTCTGATGTTGGTCCCAATGTTTCTCCTGATGGTACATCAGTGATGCCTACACATGATGCTACTGGGTCTAGTGTCTCTTCTCCTTATTCCACTCCTGGCAAAAGACTGAAGAGCATTGCCAAGAAAAAGTTGGTTAAGCCACTTGATCTTCAGGCTTCTGAGCGTTCATTTATCAAGGATTTTGAGGAGGATGACTCCGATGAGGAGATTGTTGTATGGTCTATGCTTGATCGATGGGAGCTTACACCTACTGGTTTGGGTGGTTTGGGGTTTATGAATACTATTTATAGAAAGGATGGGTCGGTCAGACATTTTACATTTCTTACTGAGATTCTGAACTTTGTGGATAGACAAGATATGTTTAAGCTTTATGGATTGGTGTCTCAGTACTTTGAATCTCATCCTGCTACTAATGTTGGAATGTTTCTACTTGGTGATCTTCAAATCTTATTTGACTCTGTTTATCAGGATGGTAAAGGGTTTCATGTTTGGGAAGGTCGAATGAGTGGCGGTGTGTATCAAGGAAGTTCTATCCGTTGTCAAATGTTCATGTGGTGCAGAATTGGTCTAGGGTGTACATTTATATGTTTTCTAATTTGCGCTACCCACTTTCTGTGAAGCTGATGGAGCAAATGCTGTCACAAAAGTTGGTCTTTTCTACTGCTCCAGTGGGTAATGACATGGTTAAAGCTGAGCAATTGGTTAAGCGCATTAAGGATAAACTAATTGAGGCCACTACTGCTGAATCTTCTTGACTTTTGTATGTATTTATGTATTCTTCTCTCTTTTATTTTCTTCTCGCTATTTTGTGTTAAAAAAAAAAAAAAAAAAAAAAACTATTTTGTATAGATTTATGTGCATACTAACTTTGCTTTTAGGATCTTGTTGTATAGTTGTGTACCAAATATGGTAATCAACTCACCATGTCTTTGACAAGAAAGAGTTGACTCACCATGGGGGTACGGCTCTGGTGAGCATTCCTCAAATTCGTTGATAGTTGCTGATTTACTAAAAATCAGAGGGTTATCAATGTACCCTGGTCTCACACACCAAACATTGGCTACTCCATGAGCAAACGGCTCTGGTAAAGAGATATCAAATCCGTTGGATGGTTGGCAATTTTCCAATAAATTGTATGGTGCTCAACTCACCATGTCCTCATAGATGAAGAGTTGGCTAGCCCACAAGTTCATGGCTTGTGGTAAAGGCAGTGGAATCCCATGACTAGTCCTGAGTTCACGGCTTCAGGTAAAGACAAGTCAAACTGTTGATGGTCGTGATGGTTTGACAAAACCATTAGGGTTTTCCAACACACCGTTGATTCACGCTCTAAGCGTTGGATGGTTATTGGTTCACCAGGGTGATGTCATGATTCCACCAAAGAACCAGCTAGCCCAAGAGTGAGTAGCTACTTGGTAAAGGCTCATCAAATCTACTCCGGTTACTATTGCTGTTGGATTCTGATGCTACTGCATAGGAGCTGCTAATGGATCTTTGTGCGTTCATGCTGATTCTGGTGGTTCTAGGAGTTGTTCACGGTTCATTTTGTTGCTTCATTCTTTGTGTTCTTCAATCCTCTTGCACGTTCAAGATCTATCCGAAACTTGAAGTTAACATAGTCAAATTCAAGTTTAGGGAGGATTGTTAGGAATTATTGTAACGATGGGTTCCTCACGATAAAGGTTCCTGGCGATAGTATTAGTATTTCTGATAATAGTGCGCTTCTCACGATAGTTATTATTGTTTCATGGATATGTAGTTTCCGTACATTAGTAATTAGTTAGGATATGCATGAGTTAATTTAGGAAGAGATAATGCATATCTTTTACGTGTTTAGTAAGCTGCAGAATTAGGGTTTCTAGTAGTATAAAAAGAAACCTGCGGCTAGGGTTTATGTAAGCTTTTTCAATAACATTAGTGAATCAATATAGATCCATAGAGGATCAAGTAATTTGTGTTTATTGTCTTCTTAAACTCTTGTGTTTATATTCCGCGTAAGCATAAGTTTTATAGAGGTTCTCCATAGTTTGCTTGTGATCACACAGGTTTACTATACGTTCATTAAGGCTCTTAAGATCTATCTGGGAGTGATCCAACATACCACCACTTTCAGAACCATGGATGCACCATCCGATTGCTCAACCAACAACCTTAGGAGCTCCAAACCACACATAACTGTGCGAGACTATGGCCTTATAAACCTAGACTTATCCTCCGATGAAAACTTCTCCAAACGAACATGTTCTCACACACCCACTAATAACCACATTCTTTCACAAAACACCTCTCTTTCACCCGTTAATGTCAACCTTAACCTTCAATCACCCATTAATGTTAACCTTCTTTTTAATGATAACTCAAATCCACAAAACAACTCTCACTCAATCAATGTTAACCTTCTTTCACCAAACAACACTCACTTACCCGCAAATGATAACTATCCTCAACAAACAAATGTCAACATTCCTAACCTAACTCATTCTTAAGGATGTGGAAAACTAGAAGGGGGGGTTAAATACTTTACCGATTAAAACTTCTTTTGAAACTATTTAGATCGACTTATGTCAATCTATTAAATGTGTGTGTTCGATGTTGATAGATAAGCATATAAATAAGTAATGCAAAGATAAAGAGTAAGAAGCACAAAACCAAAACGCGAGTATTTATAGTGGTTCACCACAAGGACACCTTCTTGCCCTACTCCACTCCCGAGTCACCTACTCAAGAGTTCGTAATCACTACACAATACAAACCCTTGTGGAGAAGCTTTCAAAACATCGCCTACTCTTTATCCGATACAAGGCTAGACACCGGTTCTTCCACGAGGTAGAACCAAACCTATCACAACGTCACCTATACTTTATCCAATACAAGGCTAGATACCGAGTTCCATTACAAAGGGAGAACTACTACCCAACACTACACAACATCTATCCCAAAGGAGATCCACTCCTTATTACAACATCAACAAGGATATCAATATCCTTTGACCCAAACTAATCTATCTTGTACATCGATACACCATATCGAATGTACACCCTAGGCACCTTTCACTAATGCCTTTGACACGATACCTAGGCACCCTTCACTAATGCCTTCAACACGCACCTTGGCACCCTTCACTAATGCCTTTGACACGGATCTTTGGCACCTTTCACTAATGCCTTTGACATGACCCTTTAGACATCTTTCACCTATGTCTTCAACACAACACTTAATGAGAGGAAAGAACTATCAACAAGATAACATCGAGAGTCTTGATGATGACTAAGCTTGGCAATCCATGGACTTGAGCTTGCTCGACTTCAAGAGGTGGTGATCTCACCTTTAAAAGGAACCTAGAGAATCACACAAACACAAAGCTACATAGAAAGATCATTTGGATCTGAGGTTAGAGAGTTTACAACACTAAGAGAATGTGTGAAAAGGGGTGAGTTATAATGAAGAAATGGCTCACTATTTATAGAAAAATCAATACTGTTCCCCGGATCCCACAAATCCCTTACATGAGGGATCCGTCCAGTGTAAACTGGAGGATCCGTAGGATGCTCCTCCTAAATGGGTTATGGGTCTTGGATCATGGGTCATGGGTCATAGACTTTGGACCATTGGTATTCAAATAGATACAATGTATCTAGAAGATTCAATGCATCTAGTCAATGGGTCATGGGATAGCTTCATGGGCTATGGATACTACCCAACATGACTTCATGCATGATGTCATGCAATGAGTCACGGGTTATGGATCATGCTCCATGGGTATGAGTCATGGACTTTGGGTTTTACCCAACTACATTCAATGTATCTAGTTAATGGGTTAAGTACTTAGATTCTTACCTATTACATTACCCATTACAATATATAGTAAGTATGTATATATATACCCATTATGTAAACACTAGTTGTTATAAATATGCATTTCTATAAAATGTAAACACTATTACTTGTTTAGTGTTTTGTATGAAAACGTAAGTGTTAGTAACTATTGGCTCAAGCTGTTTACGTATTTTATTTCTTCGTTAAAATGATTTTACGTTTATTATCGACAAAACATTAGAGGATCGTAAAATATAAATAAACGTTTTTATGGCTTATGTATTTACAATCTCCCCCTTTTTATTGATGACAAAACATAAGATTATTTTAAAGAAAAACTAAAACTCGTAAAAGTTTGAATTGGAGTTTTTACTCTCTTCTCCCCCTTTTTGTCGAAACAAAAAGAGCGTCGAAAAGAAACTAACACATTGTTTGAAGAAAAAACATGTGAAAAGTAAAAATATATAAAATAGAGAGTAAGAGATGAGAAGGATTCTCGCCTCCCTTGACGGGTGCTTCCCTTTGTTGAGGGCGTCAAGTAATTAGGAAGGCTAAATGAGTGTTTTGCAATATTGTTTGCAAATGGTTTCGTCTTTTAGACGAACATGCTCCCCACAGACGAGTGCTCCTTTGTAAGGAGGACGCCAAGTAGTAATGTACTCCTATATGAAAGTATTGCAAGCGCTTTTTGCAATGTTTTGCTTTGACAAGAAACTCCCTTTTATTGAGGGTGTCAAAGTCTTCAAGTGTATATTGAAAATCTACAAAACAAAGGTTAGAAAACATGTATATGATGCATAATTTCGCAAATAAGACTCAAATAAGTAAGAAAACTTGTTCTGCTAGACGGATCCCACGGTTCCTCCCTCGAGGGATCCGTATAGGCTAAAATGAGGATCCGTCACTGCGATACTTAAGATAATAATATGAATGTAAAATGTGGTGTCAACATCAACAAGATTTATGCATTAAGGCACTAATCATATTCACAAGATCATATGGCATATAACATGTAATTTCATTCAATAAAACACGAGAAATGATCAACATAACTCTAAAACTAAGAAAATGACTTAAACATGAAATATGATTCCTAATCAATCTAAGTTAAGCTTAAGACTAGAACGCCACTTGAATCTATAAGCTTAGTTTTGTTTAGGTTTGTTGACCTCATCGAAACGTTCGAGGAGGTGATAAAACATGAAACGTAGCTCTTCACGTACTTCATGTACCAAGCCTTCAACATGTTGACAATGATAACAATCTTTGTCATGGTTTGGAAATGGTGATGGTAGAAATGGAATGGCTTGAGATGGAAGGTTGGGTTGAGGTTCCACAAAAGGAGGAGAGATTTGTGGAGGTACATTTGGAGGTAGTTTGTTGGGTTTTAGGTTCCTTGCATAAAGAATTACTCTAAGTACTGGAACCACGGACAGGCTTGATGTAACCACGGACTGAAGAGTGTAACCACGGATGAAGACAACCACGACTAGTAGTATTGTGTAACCACAGATAATATATAGTAAGCACTGCTAGTCTTGTATAGTCGGTTAGTTTATTGTATTAGATAAATATGGAAAAGATATTTATCTTGTAGGTTACGTGATTGTATATTGTATAGGACCCTTAGCCTATAAAAGAAGGTCCTAGGTTAGGTTAGATATAATGTATGTTTTATATCTAAGGTCGATACACTTCAAGGTTGCAAAACCCTAATATCGTAAGAGTATTCAGATTAATAAATAATATTGAGGTGTTGAATGTTTATCGTCTTCTTCTTAAGATTAAGTATTAAATTCGCTGTAATACTTGATAAGCTTTTGTTACAAGTCGGTTTCTATATTAGATCGTTTGCTCAGCTGGGATCAACAAGTGTTATCGAGCTTGTGATCTAGAAACCGTAACCAAGAAGAAGTCTCATTAATCTTTATTCAAGTAAGATAAGATGTCTCGACGAAACTCACGTGGTAATCGCTTCAAAAGTGCCCATGCTCAAACATGGTGAGTATCAAATCGGAGGATGCGAATGAGGCAATACATTCGTATGATTGATTATGCTCGGGATGTTGTTGAAAAGGAGACACTCTTCCTTTGAAGGGTGTGGATGGAAAGGAGGTTGCTATTATTAGTGAACCCGATAAAGCTAAAAGGAAAATGGAGATCAAAGCTCACGATATTCTCTATGGGAATACCAAATGAGTTTGCCTTGGATTTTGATCAATATGAATCGCTAAAGAATTATTGGATGCTCTTGAATTAAGGTTTCTTTGGTAATGAAGCTACAAAGAAGTCAAGGATGAATATGCTCAAGCATCAATTTGAAACCTTCAACGCTCTTAGTGGAGAAAAGATTGATGGAACATACAATAGACTTCAAAACTTATCACCAATGAAGGCGTTGGGTTACAAGTTCCTTCAAGAAGATATTAATTTGAAGTTCATTAGGAGTTTATCATCGATTGGGCTATTCATACAATTGTGTGGAGAAATAAGGCGGACTTTGCTATAATGACTCTAGACAATCTCTTCAATAACTTGAAGGTTTATGAGTCCGAGAATAACTTTGCTCACTGCCTTCTACTAATCAAAACATTGCTTTTGTATCCACTAATCACAAAAGCCCACAAGATTTATCCATCACGCTTATGGTATAACCACGCTATTGCAAACAATACCAATTGTTAGTGATAATGTCGGGTGATGGTGCAATTGTGCTTTTCATCGATTTAACTACTAGTGTTGATGTTTGAATCAAGATCTAGATCAAATTGATCCCGATGATCTTGATGAAATTAACCTTCAATGGCAAATGGCAATCTTGACTCTCCAAGCAAGGAAGTTTCGAGGAGGACCGAAGACATGTTAGGTATGATGGTCAAAGGAGAGTGGATTCGACAAAAGCAAGATGGAGTGCTTTAATCGCAAGAAGAAAGGTCATTTTGCTAGGGAATGTCGAGCTCCTAAAGAATTGAAAGCATTAAGAAGACAACGAAGATCCTGCCGCTTCTTCGACTTTGGTTGCTCGGGATGGGCTTGGTGATTATGATTGGAGTGATCAAATTGAAGAAGGTCCCAATGCAGCTTTTCTTGCTAGTGAAGCTTCAAAAGAGCATAACTTTGCTCTAATGGCCTATGCTTCATCTTACGGTTCGATTACGAGGTATCTAATGATTCTAAAACATCTACTTGTTCTTTTAAATCATGTTCGATAACTTAGAATCTCAAAAGGCTATCCTTGAGAGTATGAGAAAAGTAGAGATTGACTCTAGATAACTTAGGATATAGAGTTGGTCTAGAGGGTGGAAGAGAAGCTAAAATTACGTATTAAATGTGAGTTTGAGTATGTAGAAAAGATCAATATACTAGGTGGTGAAATTGATCTTAAAAATGAGAGATTAAAATGCTTAAAGATAAACTAGCGGAGGCGTAAAGTGTATGTGACAACCCGTATTTCGTGTCATTTCTCGACACAATTCATGTCTCATTATTTCAACATTTATAGTAAACTTGGTTTACTTGTTCCAAATTCGCGTAACCTTAAAGGTTTAGCGGCGAATTCATGATCATAACATCACGTACATTTCATACGGACTAAGATTAGTCTACATTTCATTGACATCATGTGCATCTCATTAGTACATTCATGACATTTCATTTCGCCTTCAACGCGTAATTTTTATATTAAATAAACGTTATCGCGTGAGTTATTATTTTAAACATTTAATCCGTTACTTTCAAAAATGATCCCGGTATATTTTTATACTTACATTTAGTTGATAAAAACTATATTTTGAGTTTACCTAGTGTTCTAAATTTATTTTGTATATAAATCGTTAAAGTTATATTATTACGACGTGTTTCTTAAAAATTATACGATAATTATTTTATCGCTCAAATTTCACAAGGAATGTATTTTTACAATTTTTATAAAATCATTATACTCTATTTTGATCTATTAAAAATTTACTTGTACCAAAAGCTACCATTTACCTTTATTTGTACATTTCCCTACACAATTACTTACACATCTTTGACAAATTATACAAGTATATATACAATAATTACAAAAAGAAAAAGAAAAAAAAATTGGAAAACAAGATCCATGAAAACCGGTTATGGAGGGTTGCCTCATTTATGAGTTGGTGACTTTCTTTAATTCATTTATATAACTACACTTCACTTCATTTTCACATTTTTCTTTCACAACAATAATTCACTTCCATCAAGAGTTCTCTCATTGTTCTTCTTTCCATACAAAACCGCCATAGGTGTTTTGCAAGGATCATCAAATATTTTGCAAGTTCAAGTAATCACAATCTAGATAACACTCTTGTTTGGTTTTGAAATAAAACCTAGAGTGTTTAGGCTATCCTTGTTCTTTGCACCTCATCATATCACTAGTAAGCATCTCATATTTATTTTTCATCTTACATATTCATTTTATACTCATCTCATCATCCTTGAGCAAAACATGCAAGACTTGTGTTAGTTATACCATTTTACATGATTTTTAGAGTTTATTGTATATAAAGTCATCCTATAATTATCCCCATGGTATTCTTTGGTTTTGATGGTGATTAGGAACCCATGACACCCTAAGAAGGTGTATGGTAGGATTAGATTAGTTTTGGAGTTGATTTGAAGGATTAGAATAGGTTTTGTCCGAGAAAACTATTTTAGATAACTATATATATATATGTTCTGTCCTTAATTAATTTCTGGAAAAACCTACTGTTGGTACGAAACTTTGGCCTTGATATTTAGAAAATACACTTTAAAACGAATCGTGGCGCTTGAGCGGATAAAAGCGGACTTATAACGAAGAAGTTATGGATTTTTAAAGTTTGACGACGAAGCGTATTATTTTGAGAAAATTCAGCATGCAGTTTTTAGTGTATTCGGTCCAAAACGAGCCTTAAGCTTCACAAATTATTTCGACTAGTCAAAAATATATTAGTTTACTTGATCGAAGCTAAGGACGTATTATCGTAAGCAGTTTGAAACGACAAAGATATGCCCGTTTCATAAACTTGCCGTAACTATTATTTTCGAAAAACTATATTATTTTTACGATACAAGTGTTCTGATGGTATAACGTCAAGTTGAGGCTGTTTTAACGAGGTTGTGAAACTTTTGGAGCGAAATGTCTTCTAGAAAAATCAAGTTCACCGCCATATTTTTCAAAACAAAAAGGCATTTGTAAAGCGGAGTTATAGTGAATTAATTACGGATGTTCAAACTTGGCGAAACTCATTTTTTGCACTACAACTAACCAAAATCACTATCTTTAACCCTTATTATCTTTATGTTCGAGACCTTTTGGACGAAAACTCCTGACTGAAACTTCTAGATATCGATACAAACTTTCCAAAACCGTCGAGTTCGTTTCTCTAACGATCGGCGTACACCGCTTACGACTAGTTTTCAAAGCCGTTTTGTAAATTTCAAGAAATTTCGACAACATTGTTTTATGACGAAAAGTGATAATTTCACCAAAATCATTATAAAACCATTGTAGGATGACATTTTGACGTAACTACTTGAAAAGTGATTTTGATTGGTCAAGACGTCAAGCAGTATTTTTAACGACAAGTAATATTTTCAAAACTCATGAATGGTATAAATGACATACGTAGTGCATGCATATCATAACATTACATTGCAACTCATTACATGTCATATCCTTCACAATAGGTCAAGATTAACGTATCACATTACATCTCGGTGTACTCACTTTGTCTTAGCATCATTCCACCAAGTGAGTTTCATAGCCCTACTTTTACTTGCTTTCATAACTTGTTTTGGGGAGATACATGCTCAACTATTTTCATTTACTTTCATAGTTACTCTAAACATTTAAGGATTACTTGTGAGTCATAGCCCCACTTTTCTCGTTTTAATTATTTATGAAACTCTTTGGGGAGATGCATGCTCAATAATGTTTATTACATCCATGACTATTTGCAAATTATATGTTTATCCGAGCGAATATTAGTCATGCAAAGTAATATTACCATACGTAGTATTTCCATAGTATATTCATTAGGACCGATGGTCTTGGTATATTCATTGGTGATGGTCTTGGTATATTCATTGGGTGATGGTCTTGGTATATTCATTGGACCGATGGTCTTGGTATATTCATTGAATGATGGTCTTGGTATATTCATTGAATGATGGTCTTGGTATATTCATTGGTGATGGTCTTGGTATATTCATTGGTGATGGTCTTGGTATATTCATTGAGCCGATGGTCTTGGTATAATTATGTCAAGTAAACATTGATACATTAAGTCATGCATTATTATGTGAACTCATTTGACATCATGCGCTTGAACATAAACTATATACATTTTGGCAATGGGTCGTGAATACACAGTTGCAAGTTTTGTATGGGCGAACTTGGGCGAGTGGATTCGATGCCTTCTTGCATAAACGATTTTAAAGGTTTTACATTTCAATTCAAACTCTATGAACTCACTCAACCTTTGTGTTGACACTTTTAGCATGTTTTATCTCGGTATCTAAGGCATTCACTTCATGGCATGCATTTGGACACATCATGGAGTCGTGGTGACGACGCGTCTCATGGGGTTTACATACTTTAAAACATCGTTTGAATGTAATAAACTTATTTCCGCACAAATTGATTTTTATTTGGGACCTACTTTGTAAACTCGATTGTTTTATTAAATCAAGCGATGTTCTTTTCAAACGACACTTTAGGTCGTTCAATATAACTTGTGATTGTGATGCTATGTGATCCAATCCCGAATTCCATTCATTTGCCAAAGCAGTAATTTGGGGTGTGACGATGTAAAACTAATGGCCCTAGATGAAAAAGAAAAACATGTTGTTAGGGTTGCTAAAACACAATATGCTTCGATCTAGTAAAGAAGCCAATAGGTCAAAAAGCTTCAAAGATGGTACTTGGTTTAGGATACAATGATATGCCACCACCCTCTTTGATGAAACATGCACCACCGCTAAAGAACTGTCATTTAGTAGTGAATTCGCTTTTAACAAACCTATTGAAGAGATAAATAAGATGAAACACCTAAGATAAGTTCGATAAGTTATCCGATGCTCCCATAATAGAAGATTGGGAATCGACTACGAGGATGATAGAACCGAATCAACTAAGTCCGAAAAGATAGAAAGTTAAGAAAGTTGATTCTAAGCAAGTTAACCTTGTACCTAGATTTGGAGCTAAAGTTACCAAGAAAGTTGTAGAGTGGAAATTCTAGGGACCGATGAAACAATATAAACCTAGGGGTAATCATAGAAGCTTAAATGGTCTAATTTCTAATGATTAGGTGATGAGTTTCAATGTGTTAAAAGGCTTGTTTTGTGTGTGGTAGTTTTGAACACTTACGGAGAAATTGTCATAAAAGCAGACCACAAGTTTGGAATCATTGGAGGAGGGTAAATCATCAAAACTTTTCAAGAAAAACAAACCCTCATCCTAACAAGAATATGATACCAAGGGCGGTCTTGATGAGGAATGGGAATACAAAATCTATTGTCATCGCTACACCTAAATGGGTTCCAACCATCGCTAAGCAAAATGTAAACACGGCTAAGCAGAATCAAACCATCATAAGCAAAATATCACCACTTATTCAAAAGAAGTTTTAAAAATTCCAAAGGTGATAACCGATACGGTGGTTGGAAATCATTTTATGTTGTTAAGGCCTCAAGTTGGCAATGGAAGCCTAAGACCAAGGTTTTACCACATGTCAACTGTGCATCAATGGACCTAAAGAAATTTGAATATTTTGATGCAGAGTGGACCCAAGTCAAGATCTTGGCTTGGGTCCACAAGAGAACTAACTTGTGTAATTTTATTTGCGGGCAATCTTCAAACCGAGCTAAAAGATAAAGGAGTTTTTGATAGTGGTTGCTCTGGGCACATGACATGGGATGGAAGCAACTGGAAGATTTTAAAGCTTTTGATGGAGGATATGTGGCATTTGGCAATGATCCAAAGGGAGGAAAGATACTTGGCGAGGCACAATCGAGCAGGAAGTCTAGACTTTGAAAAGTCTATTTGGTACGAGGACTTAAGTACAATTTATTCGATGTTTCTCAAATGTGTGATAAGAAAACTGGGTACTTTTGGGGAAACCGGTGTGTGGTGTTATCTCTGAGTTTAAGATGCCCGATGAGAAGTTTATACAACTTAGGGTACCTAGGAAGGAAAATATATATTGTTTTGATCTTAAAGATGTTCTTCCTAAAAGGTCCTTATGTTTGTTTGCTAAAGCATCCGTTGATGAGTCAAAATTGTGGCATAGAAGGCTAGGTCATCTCAATTACAAAACAATCAATAAAAGCGGTAAAAGGAAACTTAGTGAGAGGTTACCTTCAAAGGTTTTTGAGTGTAAGGAACTATGTGTAGCTCTGTCAAAAGGAAAACAACATAGAGCTTCTTGTAAGACCAAAATCAAACACCATAACACAACCATTGCTTATGCTTCATATGGACTTATTTGGACCTACCTTTGTTAGAAGCTTGAACCATAAGCGATATTGCCTAGTTATCACCGATGATTATAGTAGATTTTCTTGGGTATACTTTTGGCTACTAAGAGTGAGACTAGTGAGATTCTTAAGAGTTTCATTACTAAGATAGAAAATCTAGTAAATCATAAGGTCAAAGTAATCGATGTGATAATGGACACGAGTTTAAGAATGATGTGATGAATCGGTTTTGTGTAGCTAAAGGTATTGAAAGCAGTTTAGTGTTGCTAGAACACCACAATGTAATGGTGTAGCCGAAAGGAAAAATAGAACACTAATTGAGGTCGCTAGGACAATGTTGTCGAGTCTAAGTTACCAACTACCTTTTGGTCAAGTCGTAGGAATTGCATGTTATGTGCAAAAGCAGAAGTAAGGTAGTGAAGCCTCATAACAAGACCCCTATGAGTCGTTACATGATAGGAAGCCAATGATTGCATTCCTAAAACCTTTTGGGTGTCCTGTTACCATTTTGAATACCATAGACTACCTAGGCAAGTTTCAAGAAAAGCGGATGATGGATACTTTTAGGCTATTCTACAAATAGTAAAGCCTTTAGAGTATACAATAGAGGACTAGACTTGTTGAAGAGAACCTACATGTTCAATTCGGTGAAAAGACTCCTAGTGTTGAGACCAAAGGACCAGATCGGTTGCTTAACATTGATATGCTAACCAAATCTATGAATTATGAGCCTATCATTGCGGGAACTTCCACTAATGATGCGAGCATACAAAAGGATTCGAGGTAGATACATCTTCAAAGGAAGGCGATTCTCCAAAGGAGTTCTATTTGGTTGAAAAGTGGAAAGTCGGTTCTGCTCCTTCCATCATTCACAAGCAAGGTCCCTCCGATGATGATGTAATGAATCTTTGGAGGCAATGTTGATCATCATCAAGATAAGGATGAGTTGTTGCAAGATAACTCGGTGTCGATAGAAGAAATTGAAAAGAAGATAAAGCGATGCAAGCAATCGCTAAGCCTACTAAATGTGCCGATAGCCCATCATGTGTTGACAAGCCATCTTCTACCACCGATAGTTCAAGTAAAATTTTGGCTACAAGTACTAGAGATAGTACTTTCTTTGGACCACACCCAAAGCCACTATTTGGTGATGAGGAGTATCCACATGATCCTAATATGCCCGATTTAATAGAGATTGATACTCCTACCGATGATGAAGACATGGATGAATTCTTCAATGCCGATTTGTCTAATTTGGAACCGTAATTAGTGAAAGTCCAATCACTACTACTAGAATTCATAAGATTCATCCCAAGGAAGATTCTTGGTAATTTGAATACTCCTGTTCAAACAAGAAGGGGGTAAAGAACATCGAACCCTTTCTCGAACATGGGTTCTTTGCAAGATCTCTTCACAAAAAAACAGTCATAAAGATCTCCAAAATTGCTTGTTTGCTTGTTTTCTGTCTCAAAAGGATCCCAAGAGAGTGGAAGAAGCTTTAATGTAAGAAGGCCGGGTAGAATCAATGCAAGAGGAGCTTCTTGATTCAAACTTCAAGAGGTTTGGACATTGGTTGATCTTCTAAATGGGAAGATGGCTATTGGGACTAAATGGGTGTTCGAAATAAGAGGATGAAAGAGGAATTGTAGTGAGGAACAAGTCAAGGTTGGTTGCTCAAGGATACACTCAAAATGAAGGTTTGGACTATGATGAAGTATTTGCACCGCTTGCAAGGATTGAGGCTATTAGATTGTTTTTAGCTTATGCTTCTTTCAAGAATTTTGTTGTGTATCGATGGATGTTAAAAGTGCATTTTATATGGCACTATTGATGAGGAGGTTTATGTTTGTCAACCTCCGGTTTTGAAGATCCCGATCATCCCGAACAAGGTTTACTGAGGTGAGAAAGGCTATGTATGGATTGCATCGGGCTCCTAGGGCATGGTATGAATGCCTATCTACTTATTTGATGGACAATGGGTTTAAAGAGGACCGATTGATAAAATTTTGTTCATTAGAAAGCACAAAGATGATATTTCTTGGTTCAGTTTATGTAGATGACATCATCTTTGGTTCTACTAACAAGGAGCTATGCAGAGATTTTGAGAAACTTATGCATGATAAGTTTCGAGATGAGTTCTATGGAGAACTCACTTTCTTTTGGGCTACAAGTTCAACAAAGGACTTATGGTATTTTCATTAGTCAAGACAAGTATGTAGCGATGTTTTGAAGAAGTTTGGGTTTCAAGATGTAAAGAGTGCAAGTATACCTATGGAGACTCGAAACCTATGCTACCAGATGATGGAAGTCCCAAAGTTGATTTGAAGTTATGCGGATCCATGATTGGATCCTTGATGTATCTTCTTGCATCTAGGCGGACATTATGTTCTCGATGTGTGTGTGCAAGATTTCAAGTAACACCAAATACCTCACACATGAATGATGTTAAGAGGATCTTTAGATATTTGAAAGGTCATCCTAAATTGGGCCTTTGGTATTCTAAGGATTCCCTTTGATTTGGTGGCCTACATCGATAGTGACTATGCCGGAGCTAGTCGGATAAGAAGTCTACCACCGGAGGATGTCGGTTCTTGGGAAGCAGATTAATTTCTTGGCGATGTAAAAGCAAACTATTGTGGCTAATTCTACAACCGAAGTGAATATGTAGTCTGCGCTAGTTGTTGTGGTCAATTTCTTTGGATTCGTAATCAATTCTTGGATTTTGGGTACAATTTTATGCATACTAAGATTTACATTGATAATAACAATTACAATTTGCATTATCAAAATCTGCTTTACATTCTAGAACTAAACATATTGAGATAAGACATCACTTTATTAGAGATTGTAATGAGAAAAGGTTGATTCAAATGGTAAAATCCATACCGATTTCAATGTTCTTGATCTTCTCACCAAAGCTTTTGATGTGGGAGGTTTCAGATCTTGTTGTTAGTATAGGAATGATTAATCTCTAAACTCTCAAATTGTTTTGTATCGTTTGTAAATATATTGGCTGTTATTATGTAATCTTAGTATTGCTATTTCGCTTCTATCCACCGATAGTGTTGTTTCTAACCACCGATAGAGTTGATCAATCCAACGCTAGTTGTTCTGTGTTTCCACTAACCATTGTGCGATAAAAGACAAGTCATTATAGAGATTCAAGAAGTACTAAAGTTACATTGTTCATTCAACAAACCGCTTTATAGCTTACGACACAATGAAACTTCAAGTGCTAATTAAAGACTACATCTATACATGATTTTCTAATATTTCTACTACTACTCCTTGCCTATATCGTTTAAATCTTGGATATGCATTTATCATATGCATGACCAAGACGACGAAGTAGCTAAGGATCAAAATGGAAAGGATGGATTGATGCAAACGAAGAAGTCAAGTTGATTGTGGCGTATAGATGGATGATATGATATTCTTCTTGTGCTCCATCTACTGCTTCCACCATACAACAACTTACTCCATCTTCCTTTTTCCCTTCCTTGTTACGATGTGTGATGAAGCACCATGACTTGGTGCACTAAGACCAAGAACCACCTCTCGTCCTTAGGGAGTGGTGGGTTTCTTCTCGTGGTCTTGGTTGGGGAGTTAGATGATGAAGGTTTGGGGTTTGAAGTCCTCTTCTTAGAAGAGTCATCAGAGTCTTGAGAGGCATCACTTGGATTCACTACACTATCATCTTCTGATGATGGAAGAAATGGGGATTTTAATGGTCGTGGATCTTGTGGGGGTATGTCATATCTCCATGGCTGGGATTCTTGTGGAGGTGCACTGACTGCCATGGGAGATGTTTCTTCGTCTGTATCTTCATAGGGTGATACATACGGACTTAAAGAAGAGATATTCTCTCCTTCGCTTGGATTGCTTGCCAAATAGTTCTTTTTCCGTCTCTCCAGACTGCTGTTGGTGGAGGTATTGTCATCTGATGAGAGATTGATTGGGTTGGAGCTGCTCATTATTGGGATTTTTGGAGAAATTAGGGTTTTGATTTGGATTGAGTGTGCGTTATGAGAGATTAAGGGTTCTTTTTATAAGTGAAGTTTAGGGTTATTGTTAGGAATTAGAAATTCCAGGTATTAAAGAGTCGGTCACCTCAAGTATATGTAATCGTTAGAAAGCTCGTAGTCGTAGTTCTTTTAAGTTAAGTAGTATTTAGTTAAGTAACACCGTGGAGGACAGACGGGTCTTTACCCACCTGTATGCCCGATCCACGCCCCATGTGTGGCGATTTATGTAAGACTATAAATACTCTCTACCTCCCAAGGTAGAGAGTTGGAGCTCATAATAATATCTTTCACTTTCTCTCACTAAGTTCCTAAACCTCTAACTTTCTCTCTAGAATTCCATCTATATGCTACTTTGTGTTATGGTTTGATGTGTATGTGAAAAGTTATATCTTACAATTGGTATCAAGAGCCATGGTTAGATCATATCTTGCACATCTTTGGATTTATAGTGGTTTTAGGTGGTTTTGAGTTTGAAAAGTTTAGTGGTTTTGCATCATTTGGTTGATTTCTTGTGTTAAAGTTTGAATTTTGTTAGTACTTTTATGTTTAGAATCATCACAAGTGTTTAGGTTTTCATTTGGTAAGCTTGAATCATCTTGGTTGGGTTGTTTTGGATTGAAAAGTGATGTTTATATGGTTTTCAAGCTAGCGACTTAGTTCACGGATAATTTTCTTCGTAGCGACTTGCTTCACATTTTGTAGCGAGTTACGAGTTTGGGGACCTAGCGAGTTAGATCTAGCGAGTTAAAGCACAAGTAGTGGACTCTCCACCACGGGTGGCGACTTGTGGTAGCGACTTGGTGCAGAGCGAGTTGCTCTTTAGCGACTTGTGTCGTTAGCGACTTGTGTAGCAATTGTCGCCAAAATTTTGTTAGCGACTTGAGTGTTAGCGAGTTACTACTTAGCGACTTGCTTTTGTGTAGCGACTTGGGACTCTAGCGACTTAGTGGTGTAGCGAATTAAGTGTTAGCGACTTAGTGCATTATCTTCTAGCGACTTAGTGCATTATCTTCTAGCGACTTAGTGCATTATCTTCTAGCGACTTGAGTGATTGTTTACGGTTTTCTCTTGATTTAGTAAAATCCGTGAAAGAATCTATTTCCGGTTTAATCATAGAGTTATAAAATCCCGTATAATCTATTAACATGTCTACCAACGTCCCTACTGTCATCTCCACCTGTTGTCGAGGATGTTCAAGCAAATGGCTCGGATACTCGCCCACCCATGCTTGATGAATCGACTACGATTCTTGGGCTCAACGAATCGATTGTATTGCCTTGAAAGGAAAATGGTGTCAACATTCTCAAATCCATTGATGAAGGACCATATCGAGTTGAGACGACTAGAGACATACTTGATACTAATGAAGATGGTACTCTGCTTACGGAATGGACGGACCTAAGATGTATGATGAGCTTGATGATAAGGAGAAAAGAGATTTGATGCGAGATATCGTGGCTTCAAACATTGTTCTTCAAGGTCTTCCTAAAGACATCTACAAGTCGATCAATCATAACACCGATGCAAAGGCGGTTTGGGATAATGTTAAGATGCTTCTCTCGTGTTCGAAATTAACTATGGAAGACAGAGAATCCCAACTCTATGACGAATTTGAGCACTTCAAGATGAAACCAGATGAGAATGTCTATGAGTACTATGTGAGATTTCATAAGTTAGTGAATGACATGAGAAACATCGAATGACTATGCCTAACATTCACCGAACTCAAAATTTGTGAACAACATGAATCCCGAATGGCACAAGTTTGTCACACCGTGAAGCTCACTAAAGGATTGAAGAATACAAACTATGAGCAACTCTATGCCTTCCTCCTTCGAATGAGAGACATGCTATGTTTGAAAATTGATTCTCAATCGGTTCAAAACCAACCGAGGAGAGACAAGCTCGTCTAATGATTCAACAAATTTTCTACTCAAACATTGGAATCACAACCAAAGCATCACAAGTCATACCCTTGGGTAATGGTAATCACAAACTCATTCACGATCCTATGTTCAAACAAGTCGATCTTGATGCACGCGTGGGTAACTTCATTAATCAACTAGCTCTTACTCATTAGTCAAAACATGAATTCTCTCCCACAAACCAACAACAACCTCGAATCGCATCTAACCCACATAATCAAGCCATTGTTAAAGATGGAAGGATTGTGGTGCAACCGATTCGGAAAGACAAGATGATCGGGGAAGAGGTGGTCTTTGGTAGAGGTTATGTGGGCAATCGAATCGAGGAAGGAATGGTAACCAAGGTCAAGCTAAGCCGATCAAATGCTATAACGTGGTGGTGAGGGACACATTGCAAGGAACGCACATCTCCAAAGCGTCCACGAATGTTGATTACTTGAGAGATAAGATGTTACCGCACAAGCTCGGGACAATGGTGTTGCTTTGAATGAAGAGGAATTGCTATTTCTTCTTCGAGGGTAATGCCAAGACCTATGATGCGAGATGTGGATGAGCGGCCTATTCAAGAGATAGGTCACAATCATCGAATGCCTTTCAAGTCGCCGACCGTGATGCATACGACTACGATGTAGATGATGGACCCATCGCACACACAATTTTATGGCTAGCATTTCTCCAATGGTTTCTCCCAAGGTCTCTTCTTCACCACAAGTGGCCCATCCAAGGACAAACTCATCTCGGAGGTATTAAAACTATACGATGATGTCGATGTGCAGCAGATGCATGACAAAGTACAACCAACGAAACTATTGAATCAAATGTTGAAAATATGGGTAATATCAATATTGTCCCATACGATCAATACGTGAAACAAAGTGAAAGTGAAGTTGTACCAAGTGATGCATCTTCTGCGGTCAACAATGACTATGTCTTTGATGAATACACCGCATGTGCTCCCGATGATTCCATAATTTCGAACTAAATGCCTATAAGAACGTGTTGCTATTTATGAACAACGTGCAAAATTTGAGTTGACCACTTGTGAGCGAGGAAATGGATGACCAAGTGAGTACAAGAATTAGAAAAAGTAAGTTTAGAGAAGAAGTATTGAAACAAGAATTACATTCCTTGCAAGAAAAACTTTCTAAAACAAATTAAACAAAAACAAGAACTTCAAGAAAATGTGAAAATGCTTAAGCAAGAATTTAATGCAAAGGAATCAAAACTCTTGAGAGATTTTTCTAATCTAAAACTTTGAAAACAAACTTGAAAACAAGTTGTACATACAAGGAAACACCATTCGATCGCTCACATGGTCAACAAACATCGAGTCTTAAGCGATAAGCATAGCATTCCCTTGTTGAGGAACCAAATCCAGAGGTAATTAAAAGGCTAGAAATGCTCATAAGGTGCTTTATGATGGTAATGAAGTCCTTAAGCCTAGGCGAAACCTAGTTGCGTTGAGTGCACCGAGGAAGATAAGAAATTAAATGAAATCACTAGGGAAAAGATGAATAAGAAACAAAATGATCCCAAATGCAAAGAGAAAACATAATTATCTCTCCTCATGATTACAAGAAGGAAAACTGATTTCCTTGAACAAGTTTAAGCCTCGAGACTTTGTTGACTCCGAACAAGTCTTCTCGGAAAAAGGATTTAGATAAGCGAAAGCGGAAAATATTGTTGAAACAAACCCTCCCTTTGGAAAATGCCTAGAAGCGATCGTGTATCCTCCTAATACACCAATGCATCTTGTACCTAGAACAATTGCCACTAAAAGCAAGACATTAATTAGCCAATACGTTATATTTCAACTATTTGTTGATTTTGAGAAAACTTGCAAGAAAAGGATCACACCCATGGTATAATCAAGGAGAAAGGGTTTTGAACAAATGAAAGAATGTTATTTAACGAGGTCATGCCCTTCTTTAAACTTCTAAAAGATCACTTTGAGAGTCTTAAAAGGGGTAGAAACCGATATTAAGGGTATGGAAAAGGAATTTGATGCAATGGTTGTTGAAGTTAGTGACTATGAGCGTGCCTTCAAATATAATGAGATTGAAAGAAAGAACTTGCATACATTAAATGAGAATCTTATTATTGAATGTGTTGCTCAAGATGTGTTTTTCATCGCTTCAAATTGCTCTATTAATGCTTCCAAATTTCATGAACTATCTGTGGGCCTCGAAAGTCTCCCATGATCGTGTCATTGAGCTTGAAAAACTAATTCTAAACTAAATGAGAAAATTGAACCGGATGATCACGACAATTTGGTTAAACATTTTTCTAAACTAGAAGTTGAGTATTTTAATCTACAACTAAAATATCAACATCTTAAAGAAAATGTCAAAACTTCAAATGTCAAGACATCTTGGATGCTCGAGTTTGATGCGCTTTTTCAAATTAACAAACGAGATGAACAGATTCAAGCTCGGTGTAACACGATCGAAAGTTGAAAGCCCAAATCTCTCAATTAAAGGGTCAAACGAACAATATGACAGGCTCCCAAATGCCTCCTCCTTTAGATTCTCGAATTCTCAAACGTTTCATCTTCAAAACCTAGTAAATGCTTTACAAAGGAAAACGAAAGTTTTCTAGAAGAAAATGAAAAGGTTAAACGTCATTTCAATGAGTTATTTGAATCAATTAAAGTCACCGTAACAATAACAACGAACAAATAGCTTCATTGCAAAAGGAAATTGAGAATCAAGAGTCGGGTTAAAGGAAAATGCCAATGACCAATGGGGAAAATGTTGTATCAAAGGTTCACTCTTGTAATAAATATGCTTTATGCATGACATATGTCCTCCTCATCTAAGGAACAACAAACTTGCCATTCAAACATACTTCTCATCCCTTAAGGATTGCTTAGAATGTCTGCGTGAGATTGTTGAAGAGGATAAGCTAGAGAAACCTCATGATAATGCAATTGGACATGCATGCTCATATGCCAAACGATCTCAAGAAATCTTAGAATGCTTGATCACAATATGCCCAAAGACATTAGGTGAGAGAGTTAATCCTTTGATTCCATGCTCGATGCCTAAGGCCAAATATGATATGCACTCTATTCCCAATGTTTTGAATGATGAACCCTTGAGTAGTGTTCTAGCCTTTAGGAGGGGTTCTAGATTCTAGATCTAGCTTTAATGCTAGTGAAAGAGAACTCAGTGGTGCAGAGTGTGCCCATTCTAGGAGTACAAAAAGGGAGCAGTCTCTCAAGACAATACAAGGAATACCTCTAGTGTTAAGAAAGTGTGAACCTTAATTTCAAGAAATCTTAGAATGTGCACTATATGCCCATTAGTGAGTTCGGATCCATGCTCAATGCACATCTAATGCACTCTACTGGTGCAAAGAGTAGTAAAACAAACTAATGTTCCCTAGGAGTTCCAAGACATCTAGCTTTAAGAGTAATCACTGGTGACATTAAAGGGTGCAGGTCAAAGTCTCAAGACAATACAAGGAATGATAGGACCTCAAGGAATGAAGCTAAGAATGTGCCTTTGGAAAAGTAGAAGAACAATCTAGGAACTTTAAGTTTGAATCGAATAAAACGAATCGTGTTGATTCTAGTATTAGCCATAGGCGTCTCGTAATTAATTCGATTACGATACTATTTGCAAAACTTGTCTTGATGTCTGCTTGAATTGTTTCTAATCATGAATGTGATGTTAATGTTTTGCCTAATGATGTTAATTGTCCAGATTAATATTGTTAATGCTAAAATTCATGCTAAAAAGGCTAAAAGGCAAAAGCGAAGAAAGTTAGAAAACAATGGAAACCCACAGAAGAACATTCAAGAAAATAGGCTTTTATTGGATACCGTTGGTCATAAGACTAATCGATAATGCCCACTAGAAAATGGATGCCTCTTGGTAGAACTATTCCCTTAAGAAGTGATCACACTATGAATGGGCTAATACAAACACTAGTATTGCATCTATTCACAATGATTCCATTACCTCACTTTCTCGATGAATGCTTCTATTTCGATGTGGGTGTTCCAAACATTGTTACTAACCAAATGGAACCCATTCTTGCATGGGGATCCCAATTATCCGCTTATCCATTCTTGTCTCGTGTTCAACCGCAGATCGTTCTCAAATCGCTCGTGGTACACGGACTCAGTCGCTCCAAGCATATGACCGGAGACCGGTCATGCTCATGAACTTCGTGAGCAAATTCATCGGATCGTTAGATTTGGTAATGATCATTTCGGTGCTATCATGGGTTATGGAGATTATGTTGTTGGTGATAGTGTCATCTCTAGAGTGTATTATGTGGAAGGTTTAGGTCATAACTGTTCTCTGTTGGTCAATTCGTGATTACGATCTAGAAGTTGCCTTGAGAAAACATACACGCTTTGTTAGAGATCTTAATGGTAAGGAACGCTAAAAGGAACTCGTGGCTCAAATCTTTACACCATCTCTATCGATGACATGATGAGGGCTTCTCCAATCGCTTGTTATCAAAGGCTTCAAAACAAAGTCATGGTTATGGCATCGTCGTCTCAATCACTTGAACTTGGCACCATCAACGATCTTTCCGTAAAAGACTTAGTTGTAGGTTTACCTAGACTAAAGTATGAAAAGGATCATCTTTGTTCAAGATGTCAATTGGGAAAAAGCAAGATGTATGCCCATAAACCCAAACCTACTAACTCATCACGTGTTCTTCATATGATTCATATGGATTTATGTGGACCAATGAGGTGCGAATATCTTTGGGAAGAAATATGTGTTAGTTGTGGTTGATGATTACTCTAGATTCACACGGTCAAGTTCTTAAGGACAAAGGATGAAACTCCGATATCATCATCAAACTCATCAAACAAACCGCAGTTCGACTAAACAAAAGCGCCGAATTATCGAACAGACAATGGAACCGAGTTTGTCAACAAACAACTTAGTGAATTCTATGAAAGCGTTGGAATCGACCATCAAAGAAGTGTTCCACGAACCCCTCAACCGAATGGTGTAGTTGAAAGACGAAATCGTACTCTTGTTGAAGCCGCTAGAACAATGCCGATCTACTCAAAGGTTCCAATGTTTCTCCGGGTCAAGCAATTGCCACGCATGCTACACATAAAATCGTTCCACGATTCACACTATTCATGGAAAACTCCATATGAACTTGTCCACAACAGAAAACCTAATCTATCCTTCCTTCGTGTGTTTGGTGCATTGTGCTATCCAACTAATGAGGTCAAGACTTAGGCAAACTTAGAGCTAAAGTCGACATTGGAGTATTTGTAGGATATGCATCAAACAAAAGGGATACCGAATCTACAACAAAAGAACCCGAAATATCATGGAAACAATTCACGTTACGTTTGATGAGTCGACCGGTCAAATGGCTCCTGGACACTCCACTCGGGACCCGCACTTCAAAACAGTCCCATTGGTTCATCCCTTGTTCCAAACTCCTCTCAAGAAACTCCATATGTACCTCCATCCGAAGATGATGTAAAGAAATTGTTTGATCCTATGTTTGATGAACTGTATGATTCAATTACTAATGAGGTGCCGATTCCTACAACAGAGGATGATCATATTCCGTGAATGAAGTCAATCCTCGGTCTCAATATCTTTAAGTCAAGAAGCACCAGTCACGATCCTTGATCTCATCAACAAATCATCATTCTTCAAATGTACATCATGGAAATGTTTCGCATCAATGATGAAGTTAATCCCTTTGCCACTCTCGAAGATGCTCCATTTGAAAACATATTTGCTACTCCCGAATCATCATCGAACCATCTTCTTCAGGAGACATCGACTCTGCTACCTCGGTTCCTCAACAAATGCCACATGAACACCTCGGAAAATGGACTCACGATCATCCATTAGACAACATCATTGGAAATCCTCTCGTCTGTATCAACCCGGAAACAACTTGCAACCGATGCCTTATGGTGTTTCTTCAACTCCGTACTATCTAAGATCGAACCAAAAGATGTTAAACCGCCATGAATGAAGATAATTTGGTTCAATGCCATGCAAGATGAAATTCATGAGTTTGATCGTCTTGATGTATGGGAGTTAGTACACTCTCCAGATCGCTATGATTATAGCTCTCAAATGGATCTTCAAAGTAAAACTTGATGAGCATGGTGATGTGTTGAAGAACAAGGCTCGATTAGTTGCTAAAGGATATCGTCAAGAGGAGGGTATAGACTTTGAAGAATCTTTTGCTCCAGCTGCTCGAATCGAGGCAATTAGAATCTTTCCGGCTAATCTTGCTAGTAAGAACATGGTAGTTTATCGATGGATGTAAAGACGGCATTTACGAATGGAGATCTTAAAGAAGTCGTCACGTCGCCCAACTGAAGGATTTGTGAATCAAGAGCATCCTACTCACGTTTATCGTTTGAAGAAGGCTCTTTACGGTTTAAAGCAAGCTCCAAGGGCATGGTATGATACACTATCAAAGTTTCTTCTATCAACCGGATTCATCAAAGGAGCAATTGATCCTACATTGTTCACCAGAAGTCGAGCAAACATTTGATTCATGTTCAAATTTATGTTGATGATATTATTTTTGCCTCGACCGACCCAATGGAATGTGATCGGTTTTCAAATGAAATGAGTTCAAAGTTTCAAATGTCAATGATGGGACAAATGTCATTTTCTTGGGATTACAAATTTCACAAAGTCCCGAGGCATTTTCATAAATCAATCTAAATATGCAATGAGATTTTAAAGAAATTTGGATTTGATTCAAGTGACCTGTTGACACCCCCATGATTGACCGAACCAAACTAGATGAGGACCTCTCGGGGATCATGATTGACCAAACGAAATATCGGAGTATGATTGGATCCCGATGTATCTCACCGCTAGTAGACCGAGACATCTTGTTCGTTGTTTGCATATGTGCTAGATACCGTGCTAAGCCTACTAAAAGCACCTTGAAGCGATTAAACGGGTCTTCGGTATCTCCAAGGAACCATCAATATGGGTCTTTGGTACCAAGGACACCGGTATGTCACTAACGGCCTATGCGTATGCCGATCATGCGAGTTGTCAAGATACACGTCGAAGCACGTCGAGGTGCTCGGTTTTGGGTGATAAGCTTGTGAGCTGGTCTTCAAAGAAGCAAATGAGTACTTCTATTTCCTCTACGAGGTGAATACATAGCCATGTCATCTTGTTGTGCTCAAATCTTATGGATGAGATCTCAATTATCGACTATGGCTTTGAATTCAACAAAATCCTCCATCTTGTGATAATAAAGTGCTATTGCTCTCTCATGCAACAACGTTCAACACTCAAGAGCAAAGCATATCGACATTCGACATCATTTCATCGGGAACAAGTGGAAAAAGGTGTGGTGGAACTATATTTTGTGAGGTCTCGAATATCGCTTAGCGTACATCTTCACCAAAGCTCTTCCAAGAGAACGCTTTTGAGTTTATTCTTCCACGACTTGGCTTGAAAAGCCTTCAACCGAACTCTCAAACGTCTTCGGGGAGGAAGACGAGGAGTAAAGGTCTATCTTCATCTATCTCTTGTATATATCTATTTGAAAAACAAAATACAAAATTATAAAACCTTCAAAATCAAATAGAAAATATAAAACCTTCAAAATCCATAAAATTTGAAAAATTCAAAAATCTTCAAAAATATTGTCATTTTGTCATGTTTCTCTCGATTCGATTATATCTACGGTCTTGATGTTGTCATTCAAAGAATGACACGGACTTTAGATGTTGTTCAATTTTTATTAAAAAAAAAAAAATCATCAAAAAAAATCAAAAATCAAAAATATTTTTGGGAGAAAGAGAAACTATGGTTTATTGTCATTTTAAGAACGAGCAATAACCCGATTGTTAAAAGAAAGAACAAAGCCATGTTTCTATAAACATTTATCTTGAAAACTAAATGCTTTGAAAAATAACTCGATCTCTATTTTTGATAATCATCGGGACTTATTTGTCAAAATCTCTATCTCTCAATCAACAACCTATGTCATTGATTGAGGGGAGAATGATTTCAATTAAATTAAAAGGTTATTTGGCATTAAATTGTTTTCAAAAGATATTCATGCATGTTTTATCAATGGAGTTTAAAGTCTTAAAATCCGATCCTTATCGCTTAAAACGCTTTCATAATCAAGTCACAATTCTCCTAAAAGCTTTCAAAATCAATTTAAATCAATAAGAGATCACAAATCTCAAATGATTTGATAATTGTGATCGGGGAGAATGTGTGATTTAAATTGGATTTAAACCGATAATTAGGTAAATGGTTTTATAAGGATGTACATGCTATCCTTCCCACATGTGACAAACGATTTCAATTTTTCAATGCACATGTTGAGGGGAGCATCTATCTTAAACCTATGATTTGAAATGTGATCAACTTATCTCAATGTGCAGTTCCTCTAGTATGTGCAAAACTCTTTTCAAACCTCGAGGCACATATTGAGGGGAGCAAATTTATGGAAACCTCATCCTTCCCGAAATGCTCTATCTACTTGATTTGATGTGGAAGTGATGTTGATATCTTTAGAAAATGGTAATCAAAGAAGTTAATTCTTTCTCTTGCCTCCGTGTGCAAAACATTTTCAAATACTTGATGCACATGTTGAGGGGAGTTCTAGTTCTAAAATATCAAAAACAATTCAGTACAAAATGCTTTGATAATATATCACAAGTATCCGAATTGATTTTCAAATGGTTTTCAATTGGATCCAATGGCGGATGAACAATACCAAATAGACCGACCAACTTTACTTTATGTACGGTGATATAAGGATGATAAGGTTAGGTATTGGTTCCCATGATCCGCCGAGCGGAGGGATCTACCGAGGACAATCCACTAGTTAGTGTAGAAGTCCTTAGGTATGATGATAAAAGGAGAAAATGAGATATGGGAAGAGTGCGGACTAAGATCGAGCTAGTCTTGGAATAAACCCAACAAGGTTCTAGTTATGAAGTCTCGGTAAGCATTGAAGGGGTTGAAGAATTAAAAGAATTGAATGAGAATAGGGTGAAAACAAATAGCCCTCCATTTATTCAACCTTAGGGCGATAACGGGTTCAATTCATATGCTCTTGATGGTAACATCGGTATTGAAGACAAGACGTCATGGACCCATGGACGCCTTGCACTTCAACTTTCCAAACCACTCAAGTTCCTCTTAAAAGGGCTTGTTTCATTCTCACGGGAACCGACATTATCTATCGACTTTCTCTAGAGATTGTTGATATTGAAGAAGGAGACCCTCTCCCTAGTCTCCATTATAGATCCAAATATGCACAAATTGAGTCTAGAGCCACGAGATCATCAATAAATCTCATTAGGACACTTTCAATGAAGACTCTCTGTTTCACACAATGTGGAAGAGAGATTATATCTTGAGTCCCACGCTTTATCCTTGTGGTATTGCCGTAACATCCGAGTGATGTGTATACATATTCACAATGAAGATGGAAAGCCTTGGAGCCAACATCAAACAAGCTCCTCGTAGGTGGCATGTGAGATCTATCTTATAGATTAACCATGTGACAACCGAATGAGAAAAATGGGGCGATTCAATCTCTTGAATCAATCTGGTTCGAGTTATGGATTGACGGATACCTTTGAAAAATCGGTCATTGAGCTTAAAACTCTTTTCTTTAGCACATCGATCGTGAACTAATTTTTCAAACCAAAGGTGTTTTTATGATTGATAATTGATTTTCAATAAAACCTTCGTTGTATTGCAAAAACAATTTCTATTGAGCAATACACGATTGTTTTCAAATCTCTTTTCATCAATCGATGGACTTAAAATTATTTGGTTCACTCACTCCGTGTTGTCTTCTTTGAGATGTTCCGTTTGAGAACAAATAGAACAACAAGAAACCCCGTCAAGGAGATTCTTAGGAATCCTACCGATCACAGCGATTACGTCGATCAACGGGAACCGTGGGCGTGTACCTCAATTCATCGAAAGTGATCAAAGACACTTTCGCGCGATTTATTGCTAATCTGTTGTATGCGGTACACCCGACGTTTGCGGTGATCGTAATGAAGCGGTCAATCCATAGCCGCATGCTCACTTACACATTCATCTCAAAAGAAATCATGATAAGTGCATCAATGACTCGATATTTTCACTCTATGCTTACGCTTTCTGCTACCGCCAATATCATGAATCAACTAAAGCTTCCGCTACTCGATGAGAAGATTTCATGATCCGAATGTGAGCATGTCGGTCCTAAAGTCACAACACCACAAAGGATGTCTTAGAGATTTTTGATAGGTGATGATCTCAAAAGATGGCTCAAAATTATTATCACGTGGATCAAGAAAGACCTCCACTTGGAGTATCCAAACATGCAATGTGAAGAATCAATGACTACGAGCTTAGAAGCAAAGGACTACATCAAGAATGCAAGAACAATTTTTAATGTAATATCTATTTGTATTCAATGTAATTTTGGTACATGATTGAGGTGACCTCCTTAGGGAGATTGTTAGGAATTAGAAATTCCGGTATTAAAGAGTCGGTCACCTCAAGTATATGTAATCGTTAGAAAGCTCGTAGTCGTAGTTCTTTTAAGTTAAGTAGTATGTAGTTAAGTAACACCGTGGAGGACTGACGGGTCTTTACCCACCGTATGCCCGATCCACACCCGATGTGTGGCGATTTATGTAAGACTATAAATACTCTCTACCTCCCAAGGTAGAGTTGGAGCTCATAATAATATCTTTCACTTTCTCTCACTAAGTTCCCTAAACCTCTAACTTTCTCTCTAGAATTCCATCTATATGCTACTTTGTGTTATGGTTTGATGTGTATGTGAAAAGTTATATCTACTCAGCTTATTGAAGTAAATATTTGGGGTTTGAAGTTAAATGTGGTTGGAAAGTTAATGAGTTTCTTGGGTATTGGACCGAGATAAGTTCTAGAAGTTTCTTCGATCTATATTGAACTTAAAGAAGAGCTATTCTCCTTTGCTTGGATTGCTAACCCATCTCTCATCTTTGATAGGTCTTTTGTAAACACTACTCATTATTGGGGTATTTCTTGATTTTAAACCATATGACAACCATAATCTTTGTCTTTGTGTTTTAATGTTTCTGTGTTTTGAACTTAGCTAGAAGTTGTATATTAAGGATTTGTTTTGAAACCACTACATTAACTAACCAACGACAATAATAAGTACTTTTCTGTGTTGGTTTTGTGTTTTTGACTTGTTAAAAAAAAAAAAAAAATTGTGTAATCCTTCATATTTTGTGTGCTCTTTCACTACCTTACTTGCTCTATCTCTTGGATTTTTGGAGGAGTAATCATCTGTATCCACTGATGGTTTGTTACAACTGCGGATAGCTATTATGGAACCGCGGATAGTATGATCCTGTGTTTTGGATACTACAGGGGTTGTTTCGACACTTTGGCAAAAGTATATATCTCTCCCCAAAATCACGGATGGATCAATTTATTTGATCTTCTAACCACTTCCAATTGGCAATACACTTAAACCCTAATCACTTTCTTTGGTTTATTCACAAACCCACTTCATATTCATCATTAATCACAATGGCTGAGACGTATTCCACTTCACATAACCTTGTTGCTGTACTCACTAAGGATGCACGATCTGAAGGGTTTCATCAAATGATTGATTTCCTAGTTCACAGTCCCATTCACTATGCTTTAACGGTTGAACCTACCATTCTTAGAGCCTACATACATCAGTTTTGGAGGAATGCTAAACTTGAAGAGGTTGATGGCTTGGAGGTGTTTCGTCTTGTTGTGGATGAGAATGCTATTTCTCATCTTCGAGGAGATCATTAGAGAAGTTTTAAGGCTTGATGATGCTGATGGTGTTGATAATCTTCGGATGTTGAGATTGTTCTTGGTTTAGAGATTAGGATATACATACGGTGAAAAGGTACAATTTTTAAGAGTTTGTTTTCACAACAATGGAAGTTTTGATTCACACTTTGTTGATGTGTATGAGTAACAAGACCACGTGTTTTAATGACTTTCCTTCTAAAATTGCTACTGCTATTATTTGTTTTTCGATGGAAGGAAATTTAACCGGTCTAGGATGATATATGAGGGGTTAGTACGAAACATTAGGAAGAAGGGTAAATACTATTTGTATCCTAGGTTTGTTCAACTGCTTGGGAACATCAAATAGTGGAACTGTTGAACATAATAGGAGTATGAAGTACATCATATGCTTCCTAGAGTTTTTGCACATATGAGGAATCACCACGAATGTTGTAATTAGAGATGTTCCTTTATTTCCTCACATGCTTACTTTGCCTCACGATTCGAGTTTAATGAAGGTCTTGCATCATGGACTAGGAGAACACAGGCACTAAGCTTCCTCGGTGCTAGTGTTAGTGGTATAGTTAATGAGGTTGTCACATGGAGTGGAGGTGACATGATTGGAAGGGCTTCCACCATCGTTTCATGCTTTGATCTTTGGTCGGTCGATAGTGGAAACATCAATAAGACCCAACCTTTGGCAACTCCTAATGTGGAGAGTTCTTTGGAACTTAACACGGTGGAGGTATCCCTAGCCAACCGGGCACATCAGAGTACATAGATGATCGGGCTCGATGCGGTGCTATGTCTTCTATATCCAAGGATTCACTCTCGGAGCGGTTAACACAACTCAAGTGATGAGGATAGATTGGAACGACAATGAATTGACGGTTAATGACTTTGTACATGCCGACTTTTCCAATGAACCACCTCCGGACCGCCTCACACAGTCGAAGTGGGAGGATATTCTTGAACGTTTAAATGAATTGACGGTTAAGTGTGCTAAAGCGGAGGATACAATTTCAGGTCTCTGAGTTATCATGTTTGGGGTAAGGATATTCGGAGGTTGAAGCATAGAGTATTGGTTTGGGAAAAGTGAAAAGACACAGCGTTCTTTGTTTTGAAAGCTATGAGAAGAAAGAAAAGAAGGTGGACTCTCTTGCGCTCGAATGTGAATGATGTATCCAAACAGGGAGGAGTGATGGCATGAATCGGGGGAGGCTGTGGATGTATCTCATTGGTGTACCTATGGAAGAAGATGTTGATAGTGGAGATCAAGATTTTTGGTTTTGATAAAGATGGGAATGAGGTTGTTCTTGAAAAATTGAAGAATGTTGAAGTAGTGCGAGAACATAACAACGATAGTATATCCGAAACCATGGTTAGTACTCTTGTAACCACCGATGCGCTTTCGGACTTGGCTATTGTTCCTACTCATCGTCACACCCATCGCTATCATAACCACTTCCACTATTGTCACAACTCTCTATATTACCACCTAAAACTAAAGAAGTAGAAAGAAGTCGCAAGTACATTGATTAATCTGAGCAAAACATCATCTATTCCTACACCTATCATTGCACCTGCTTTATCTGCTCATCTCTCGCAACCAAACCCGAGTTAAAAGTTTGGTTATTGGTGAACCTTTGAAGAAGAAAGTGGTTAAATCTAATGTTGGAAAAGGTAAAGAGGTAGTCTTTGAGTTTAAAAATAAAGCGTAACAAGAAGCTTATGATGAAGAGTATGCTAAAAGTATTGAAGTCGAGGATAAAGCGCTTTGGTGAAGAGAAAGAAAGATGAGGAGGAAGCTAGTCGAGAATTGTTAGCTACATGGTATGAATCACAAAACTATCTTGAAGCTTTAATTAATAAGTGATGAGTATATTGCACAAGAATGGGCTTTGTTTGATGATGAAGAAAAAGCTAGACTTTTGGGTATATTGGCAAGGAAGGTTAGTAAAGAAAAGAAGCAAGTTGTAAGAAAGAAACCTCCTACTATTGCTCGGATGAGGAATGTATTGATGAAGATTATCAAGAATTCGCATATATGTTTCGATAATCTCGAGTAGGTGTTCATTTGAAAGAATTTTGAGATTTATGAGAGATGTATATGAGAATTAATGATGATTTCTGTCCCAATGAATTCTAAAAGGAAGAAGAGTGGATTAAAAAGGATGATGAATGGATTCAAAGTAAAAGAAAGAGAAAATCGAGGTTCAGAGACATCGATTCTAAAAGAGTGAAAGTTGTTGAAGATGTAAATCAAATCATTTCTTATGAGTTTAAGCTTTTAGTTGGAAGTGAAGGAGTTTGGAAACTTCAAAGACTCAACAATGAAGTTTAATAATAAATTTTCACAAATACTTCAAGATTTTGATAGAGATGATTTGATGAATCTTTGGATACTTTACAAGAATAAATTTGGTGAAGTACATCCAAATGATTATCATGAGAGGTCGTTTATCATAATTTGAAGATTCTATTTGAACATACTCATGATGAACCCGAATGGCAAGGACTCTACAATGGTCAAGTTACTAGATGGTTTTTATATCAAACTTGTGGAGTTCATGTTTTAACTGCTTCTTGAAAGGTTATTCATATGCTTGTAGAAGGTGATTATCCTCAACCGAATAAGCATCTAGGAATAATTGCTCGATGTTGAAGCCCGGTTGTATCAAGATGTTAGTATCTTATGATGGTCAAGCTTATGATTTGTTGCAAGTATGAGAAGATACTTAAAGCTAGTAAGTGTTTGGCTACATCCTCCAATTCGGATGTTTTGAGCTTAAAGAAAACTTGAGAATTCATTAGAATTTATCAAGTTTAGGGAGGATGTTGGGTTTTAGGTTCCTTGCATAAAGAATTACTCTAAGTCTGGAACCACGGACGAGGTTTGATGTAACCACGAGATGAAGAGTGTAACCACGGATGAAGACAACCACGGCTAGTAGTATTGTGTAACCACGGATAATATATAGTAAGCACTGCTAGTCTTGTATAGTCGGTTAGTTTATTGTATTAGATAAATATGGAAAAGATATTTATCTTGTAGGTTACGTATTGTATATTGTATAGGACTCCTTAGCCTATAAAAGGAGGTCCTAGGTTAGGTTAGATATACGTATGTTTTATATCTAAGGTCGATACACTTCAAGGTTGCAAAACCCTAATCTTGTAAGAGTATTCAGTATTAATAAATAATATTGAGGTGTTGAATGTTTCTCGATCTTCTTCTTAAGATTAAGTATTAAATTCGCGTAATACTTGATAAGCTTTTGTTACAAGTCAGTTTCTATATTAGATCGTTTGCTCAACTGGGATCAACATAGTTCAACCAAGGGTGGTGGTGGTGGAATATGTGTCGAGGATGGTGGTAGAGAGGTATCTACTTCCATGTGGTCGGGTGGTTGACTTTGATCATTCCTCATAATCCAAAAGGGACTATTTGAGGGTGATGGAAAAAAGGATAACGATGCTAGTGTCGTTTCAACACCATTGTTTTGTTGTTGCGCTATTCTCTCTATTGAAGAGAATGTTGGAAATGGTGGAAGATGAGATGGCCTAGAAGGCAAGTCCTCTAAGTTGTAGAGGTGTGGAGATGAAAGTGGAGTGGTGAATGATAAGGCTCTAGGCACTAAGGGTGATGGTTTAGTGGAAATAGGGGTGTTTGGTTTATGAGGTATAGTAGTGTTTGGTAATGGTAGTTTTGTGGGAACAATCCTTTTAGGGATTGGTTTGATTGGTTGAGTTGGTGGAGGGGAAATCCTAGCATTTGTGGATTTAACGAGAGATGATTCGGTTGAAGAAATTTTATGAACAACACGAGCAAGTTTCTTGGGTGGTCCTTTGGTGGATGAGTTAGCACTAGGAGCTTTTCTCATGATGAAGTGATAAATGGATAGTGAAATAGAGACTTTTAGTTGTTGAGAATGATGTTGTAGATGGTGATTTAGAAGTATTAACATGGTGGTTTATAAAGGAAGGAATTTGGCAAGTGAATTTAAGGCTTAAGCCACTAAGATCTTTCAAATTGCAATGATTTGCATGTACAAGAGTCAACTTCAGAGTTGCACTGATCAAGAAGTCAATTAAGACAAGATGGAGTGTTCAAGTAAGCAAGGAAGGCTTGAAATGATTGTTTTAGCTAGGATTGGCTGATTACGTGCGGCCGATTCCCACAGTTCCCTCAATGAGGGATCCGACTCTCAAGATCAAGAAAAGAGGAAAATGATGTTTTTAAGGTCTAGTACCTATACATCTTGAGTGTTTCAGTCTTAAGTGTCTTAAATGAAAAGGACTTAAATGATCAAGGAAATGAGTGATGGTAGCTAATGATTGCCTTTTATATAAGAAGATGGGACTTTATGAGCACCAATGAGTGATCAAAGATGACACTAATGGATTTGAGAGTGTCAAGTGGTGTTAAATGATCCTAGAGATCGATGATAGCTCAAGAGAAATTTGGAAAATTCCTTAAAATCATGATAAATGAAAAACTCGTTTTGGCCCATTTGAAGTAAGGATGACTAAAATCAATTTGCTAAAATTGAAAGAAATATCAAACTATAAGTATTGAGATGTGAGAAATGATGTGTGAGCATTAGAAGCGAGAAATATGGTGAGTTTTAGGTGAAGTGATAAATCAAAAGCACCTTGAATATGATCCAAAGTTAAATATGAGTGAGTGTGATACCCTCTTGATCTTGAGGAAGACTTGGGTGATCCTAAAGATTCATGTTTAGCTAGTATGAAGTGGTCTAGAGGAATGGTTTGATGTGTGAGTTCGCATTCATTTACATGCGCTCGGATCCCACGGATCCCTTAATGGAGGGATCCGGCTAATTCAAAGTGAGGGATCCGGCTCCTGCAGAACAGTACCTTCACAGAAACTGTGCAACATTTGCGCAAGGTATCGTATATTAAAGCCAGTGATTTCTAAAAAAATTGAACATCTATATAAGCGAGACAACAAACGATAAATGTTTTATTTCATGGGAATGATCATATTACAAAGATAAAAGATGAATCCTAAGGATTGAACCTATTTGGAAAAGAAACTAGGTTTCTTGAGCGTTTTCATTAGATGGATCGTCAAATGGATGATGAGTATTTGCTGATTCAGGGACGAAGAATGACATGATGTGAGATGTATTTAGAGGTTCCATCATCTTGTTTACAAGTATGTACAACGGACTTTGAAATTGAGGATGAAAGTACATGATATGATGATAAAGGCGTGTCAGGAACATTCCGTATGGGATTAGTTTGTTCTTGTTGCCTTGAAGGTTTACAATTCGCCCTGCGAAGAAATAGGTGAGATTGTATGGTTGTTGAGTTAGGAGACAATACATTATGTGAGCACAACAAGCGGGAAGAATTTCTCGGTTTCCCCTAAGACTCTAAATATTTTCACGTAGAATGACTGCGAGAGGTTTAAGATCATATCGGATATCACATGTATAGATTATGTTTGGATCTGAGTAATTGGATCGAGGTTTGCATAGCATGCGAGTTAATTCTTGAGGGGAAGGTATGTGTGAATAATATGGACTATTTTCTTCACGGTAGTTGAAGAGAGAATCAAGAGACCAATCTTCAGTGAAGGCACATTGTCAATGATTTGGAATTGTAGAATGTGAGCAAATTGCCCAAGAGTTAAGACAAACTTTTGGTTTTTGATCCAAAACCATAGTGAGAGAGATCGATCCTTGTTACGAACGAGTTCAACTTGACGAAAATATTCCAACACAAACTGTGGACAGATTTTCTCGTTAATTCCGAGAAGACCTTCTAGTCCTATGGTTCAGAATAAGGTATTGATACCTTCTTGGTATAGTAGAGGTGTGTCAACAATACGTCCTTCATGAAAGTGACGAGTTTTGAGATTATTGAACCCAGACATGATTGCGGTGTGTTAGGCTCAAGGAGATATTAGGAATGTATACATAAGTGAGTTGAAAGTCAATTCATACTCATGAGTCATGATGAGACCTATGGAAGTGAAATGAATAATTATGAGCAAGTTAAGATAAAGTGATGCATCAAAGGAGATGACATTTGATAGGTGAAAATAAACTCCTAATGTTTTTATTTGTTTACCATTATTTTTTATTAACAATGACAGTTAACTTACTTTGTACTAACATTCTAGTAGGCTTTCCTTTTATGGTAGGTTTTTATGAAGTGGTTTTTATGTTGCATGAGTTTATGTTTCCCAGTTCCACGGTTCTCCGGTTCCTTTTAAAGGGATCCGGCTAGTTAAACTTTAGGGATCCGTGGATCTGCGGTGACAAAAAAATGATCTTGACGTGAAATTTGATTTTGCAATTTTTAGGTTTATAGAAGGAGGTGTGTTTAGCCAATATTTACTACTTAAGCATGCATTGTAGATTTGAAAGTATGTCAAGGTCAAAGATCTGACGAAAAGAAAAAAATGAAAACACATTATGAGAAATAAGCAGGATAAACTAACACATTAGTAATATTTCATTTCAATGCTAAGAGCAATACAAAGGATTGGATATATGATACAAATGTAGATTAACAACACAAAGTACATGTCTCCATGAGAAAACTTGATCATGGGAAACAGGAGAGCGATGAGTGTCAAGACGATGATCACGAAAGCGATATAAACCATGATGATGAGATTCTTCCTTGGTTTTGTTTCGAAAAGGGATGAGGAGGAAGATGAAGTTTGAATGAGAGGTATTTTGAAAGTGGAAGATTTGAAAAAAATAGGGTTTGGTGGTTGTGAGACTAGCGGGGGGATTTTATGGGGAAGGAGGAATTTTAGAGATTTGTGTTTTGTTTTATTAATAGAAATGATTGATTTTTAGATTAAGATAACCTATATTTATATACCTAGACTTTAGACGGAAGAGAAACACGTATGCAAGAAACTTTCCTAATGAAGCCACATTTATCACTAAAGCATATGTTAAAATATAACCATATAGGTTCCTATGCAAGCATACTTATTCTAAGCTAATGTTATTTAGAGATGAATTTTAAGAAAGTCATACCTCTAGTGCAATTATGAGTGTCCTTTTCTTTTGACAAGAAAATGTCAATAGATAACTCCGGTTCCTTCGAGATCTAGGTGGTGGTTTAAGATACCTTCTTAGGAAAGGTAATCTTGTTACCAAGGAATTCCTATGGCTTGATTAAAATGAGCTTAACTAAACAAAATGACAAGAGAGGTTAGTGCATTTTTGTAAGATAAAATAAGAAAGAAAAAAAAATGATGTTGTCATCTAATCAACATCCTACAAAAGTATTTTTAAGACATGGTGTTTATTTTTGTAAAAGCCTTTTTTGTAGTTTTCAATCATACACGGATCGTGTCAAGTTTTTAAAGTACAATATACTCTAAAAAACTTGGTAACGAAGCTCTGGTACCAATTGTGGAAAACTAGAAGGGGGGGGGTTGAATAGTTTTACCGATTAAAACTTCTTTTGAGACTATTTAGATGGACTTATGTCAATATATTAAATGTGTGTGTTGGATGTTGATAGATAAGCATATAAATAACTAATGCATAGATAAAGAGTAAGAAGCACAAAACCACAACGCGAGTATTTTTAGTGGTTCGGCTACAAGGACACCTTCCTTGCCCTACTCCACTCCCCGAGTCACCTACTCGAGAGTTCGTAATCACTAAACAACACAAAATCCTTGTGGCGGAGAAGCCTTCACACATCGCCTACTCTTTATCCGGTACAAGGCTGACACGGGTTCTTCTACGAGGTGAACCAAACCTATCACAACGTCGCCTATACTTTATCCGTACAAGGCTAGATGCAGAGTTCCATTACAAAGGAGAACTACTACCCAACACTACACAACATCTATCCCAAAGGAGATCCACTCCTTATTACAACATCAAAAAGGATATCAATATCCTTTGACCCAAACTAATCTATCTTGTACATCGATGCACCATATCTAATGTACACCCTAGGCACCTTTCACTAATGCCTTTGACACGACACCTAGGCACCCTTCACTAATGCCTTTAACACGGACCTTGACACCGCTTCACTAATGCCTTTGACATGGATCTTGACACCTTTCACTAATGCCTTCGACATGACCCTTTAGACATCTTTCACCTATGTCTTCAACACAACACTTCTAATGAGAGAGGAAAGAACTATCAACAAGATAACATCATGGTCTTGATGATGACGAAGCTTGGCAACAATGGACTTGAGCTTGCTCGACTTCAAGAGTGGTGATGTCGCCTTTAAGAGGAACCTAGAGAATCACACAAACACAAAGCTACATAGAAAGATCCTTTGGATATGAGGTTAGAGAGTTTACAACACTAAGAGAGAATGTGTGTGAAAAGGGGTGAGTTATAATGAAGAAATGGCTCACTGTTTATAGACAAAAATCACTACTGTTCCCCGGATCCCACGGATCCCTTACATGAGGGATCTGTCCAGTGTAAACTGGGGGATCCGTAGGATGCTCCTAAATGGGTTATGGGTCATGGATCATAGACTTTGGACCATGGGTATCCAAATAGATACAGTGTATATAGAAGATGCAAATGCATCTAGTCAATGGGTCATAGGTTAGCTCCATAGGTTATGGATACTACCCAACATGACTTCATGCATGATGTCATGCAATAGGTCATGGGTTATGGATCATACTCCATGGGTATGGGTCATGGACTTTGGGTTTTACCCAACTACATTCAATGTATCTAGTTAATGGGTCAAGTACTCAGATTCTTACCCATTACAATATATACTAAGTATGTATAGATATATACCCATTATGTAAACACTAATTGTTATAAATATGCATTTCTATAAAATGTAAACACTATTACTTGTTTAGTGTTTTGTATGAAAACGTAAGTGTGTTATCGACAAAACATTAGAGGATCGTAAATTATAAATAAACGTTTTTACGGCTTATTTGTATTAACAAAGGAAAACTTCCATGAATCCGTTCTTCACCCGAATCATCCATATGGTTTGCAACTTGTCTTCCCGTTCCTCCACTTGCTCCAATGTCAGAGCTACACGATTCATCTTGTCAATGTTAATTCAACACAACTCTAGCTCGGGAGGAAATTTGCCAATTAAGGGAGGAAGCTCATTTCATGCTTTGTAGAATTCATAACCATGTCGCATCCCTCAACAATTCCGCTCGCAATACAACCCTTGATATTTCTTTATCTTTCTATATGCTTATAAAAATTAATTAGGATCGTTTATCTTGTACTATTGAACCTTTATCTATCTATGTTTTCTTATGTTTAATGGTGCTACTCATATATTTATGTCTATATTTTTGTTGTTCTTGCATTAACTTTGTTTTGTAGCGCGTAACCATAGCTCGATTCCTTTGGATGCGCTCATCAAGGTGGAGGGTAGACCAAGGGGGAACCTTTTCAACGGCTCTTTCCTTGGGCTACTAACCCTCTTTTTGTCGACAAAAAGAAGAAAGGTTTTAACTCATCTCTAAATACTTATTTACTTTTACTTAATATTATATTTGTCATCATAAAGAGGAAATTGTTAATACAAATAAACGCATAAAAGCGATATTTCTATTTAACGGTTTTCTCGTTTTGTTAGTGACAACAATAAAGCGTGTTAAGTAAAATTTAAAACTAAGCAAGTATTAGGCTTAAGCTAACCTTTGTCAATAATCACTTAAGGTATGTACATGAATCTCTAAAACTTGCATAATGATCAAAGAATGATTTGTCATACATATTGCATGAAGCTATTGCATTAACATAAACTACCACAAAAGTGTTATTTACATTTAATTAAATAAATTACTTTAGTTTTAAGAAAATATTTTAATCCTCATTTAACTAACTAGTCAAGAATCTTCACCTTTGAGAAGTAATTCAAATGAAATCTTGTATGCATAAATGGATTAACCATTCTAGTAATAATCCAAGACAAATGAGGAAAGCATCTAAAGTGTTTTTGCATAAAAAAGATAATTACCACACTTTTGGGTCTTGTGTGTTTAACAAACTAAGCAAGCATCTTAGCCCTTTAATCTCAACTTTTCTTATGCATCATATAAGATGATATATTCCAAACAAGACATGAATGGCCTTTAAAAAATGGATATATTTTTGGAGATACAGATGAGGCATGAATCCCTTAAGGGATTCATGGATCTGTCGTGGTCTGGTCCAGTTCCCATCTTGCCTATTTAAGCAAGCCTTTGCATACCATTTTTCTCGTCCGTTGGAATCATTTTTCTGGCATTCTCCCATACATTTATACACACATTTCTTTTATCATTATCTTGATTTTAAAATGACAAAACTATTCAACCCCCTTCTAGTTTTTCACAAGATTGATAATCAAGGTTTCACACACCGCTTATGTTGAGAGTTGTAGCAATCACCTAATTAAGACAACGGGCACATGTTTAAATGATTTAGAAACCTTATTAATTTGTAGCACTCTGTCAAATTGCAACTCTTTCATTAACCTTGTTAATAGACCAACAAGGTCATTGTTGCACAAGTCATCTATGCAACCATTGCTGGTGATTTTGTTCTCGCATCAACTTATGCTTATGAGTTGCCTCAGTACGGTCAAAGTTGGGCTCACCAACTTAGTTGCAGGTATTATTTTTTATCATTCGTCATAATATCATCATTTTAGGGCATCATGTTGTATATGTATGGGTCAGTTAACTTTTGTTATATGATTGCGGCTTACTGTATTGGTCTTCTATTGGCTTGTCGAGCTTTGAAGTAGTTTGAATTGGACGAGGAGTACCAGTGAAACGTTGAGGTATCTATTTGACTTATGGTACATGTGATTTTTTTACCAAGTTGTACTTTATTTTTCTAATTTTTTATCAAGCGTCGAGGTATATTTTTACCAAGCTTTAATTAATTTGCCACCATAAAAGTGTGGAGCTTTTGTAATTAACACAACTGAAAATGTGAAGCTTTCTTTATTGAGTTTTCTTAAGTTGTTGACACAACAATCAAAAAGCTCCACACTCAATTGTGGCAATTATAAAAAGCTCCACACTTCATCTTCTGTAAGCTTTCATCTTCCGTTCTTTCACATTTTAAACTGTGACGATAAGATCTTTCTCCACCACTAATTGGTATGAAGAATCCTACATATATCCACTATAATAAGTGTGACCAATCACAATAATTTTGTAACACCCGGTTATCTCCACACAACATGAAAGCGTGGAACATAAAATTATACTCAATGTGTAGTGAAATAGCTAAAAAAACTTGAAAAATGACATGCTTTTTTCTAAGGAAAATAATTGTTGTGTCTAATAATCATGTCTACTTATGTATTTAATGACTTGACTGGTTGATTTGAAAAAAATAATTTGTGAGAATTTGATAAAAAGAAAGTATATGATACAATTATACAAATAATTTATTTATTAAACATGTGTTTTAAGTTTAAATAACACTATTTTTTTCTAGTGTGGTTATAAAAAGTCCACCACATCCTTAATTAGGACTTGTTCTAAAAAAAAACCATTTCTCTCTCAATTTGTTACTGTAATTATGTAATACACGAAATATTCATCAATTTAATACGGAGTATCTCGTTAGAATATTTAAATGTCCTTTATCATACCAAGTTGTACCGGGAAAAAACAAAGGAAGTAAACGAACAAACTCCAGTTATATACAATTAAAGAACTGCAATTATTTGTTTTTTTATGTATCATATAAAACAAAATAACGAGATGAACAAGAAAAGCAAATGTCACATTGTGAACATGAAGACAAATAACACGATGAGATCCACGTACTTTTGTCGATTTCATTAATAAAAGAACGCTATTTTTTCTTCATTTTATCATTCAAATGTTTTTTATAAAGTGACACCTAAAACATTATTTATGTTTTCCAAAATTCAAAACTAATGATATGTTAGACCATCTTTAGACATTTTAGGTTTATAGATTGCTTATTAAAAACTGGTCAGTGAACTTGGCTACATCGTTAAATGACACATGCATGTGTTTTAAATCCCTTTGCTAAATTGCTTCTTCTTCAACCTTCCTCACATAAACCCATATCCAATGCAAAATCCATCTCATTCCCAAACAATTCCACTATCATACCCACCATGTTTCCGTCCAAACACCCCACAGCTCTCACAAAAACCAAACACTACCCATGATCAAAAACTCGAACTCGAACACGACCCACTTCCAGTAATAGACTTCCAACATATTAACCTTAAGAAACTCGAAGAATCATGTATGGATTGGGGTATATTTAGGTTAGTAAACCATGGCATACCGTTGACTTTAATGTCTAAAGTGCATGAACATGTTTCTAAGGTTTTTGATATCGGGTTTGAAACCAAACAAAAGATGTTTGAAACTATTCCTGCTAGTGTTTTGTCTTATTTTTGGGGTACTCCTGCACTTACTCCTGCTGGGGTTGCTTTATATAAAGATGGTGATAAGCAAAGTGATCAAGGAACAATTAGATACAATTGGGTTGAGGGTTTAAATTATCCGTTAAGTCAAGGATCTTTAGATTTTTGCCTTGATCAATATCCAATGGTTCGCGACATGAGGTTAGCTTTTTCATTTCATGTTTAGTTTCATACTAGACGAATGCTCGCGCAAAGTTACGATTCATAACGTCAAATAATTATACTTGTGAAATCGTGATTCTGATTCTACCTTTAATGCAAAACGTGTGTTTTTTTTTTTAAAATAAAAAACGAATGTTTTTTTAAATTAATATAGTGTGTTTGTTTTGAAAAGTTGAAAAGTTTATAATTAGTCAAGAAAAAACATAATTTAAAAAGTTTTTAAATTGTTGTCAAATATAAGAAGTACATATGAGTATTTAGGCAAACTCCACTTATTTAAGTTTTTAATTTTTAAGATTTTAAGATTCAACCAGAAAAACATGTGCCCAAAATAAGATATTTTTGGGCACATGTTTTGGCGGTAAAAAAAAATGGACTCAAGGAGAGGTTTCTGTAACGTATTAATAAGCTATACCCATACTGCGGGTTGTTTCATGCCATAAATAAACTCGAACACTCAAGAAATCCGTTGATTTATGCTTTATAAGTAGTATAAATATGTGGATTTGGTTTCACTTTTGTAGTTTCTTATCAGTTCAATTATTAAAATTATTAGATACGGTAATCTCGTTGTTTTTTATGAATTGGAAAACAATTAATCTCAAATACGTTGTTGTTCTAGTAAAGGATGATGAAAATGAAAAGCTTTTGTTTTATGATAATTTATGCTTAAAAACATGACTAATTTATTTATTATTTTATTCATTTTATCTTTTCTCATTTTCACTCTCCATCTTGGTACATGTCACATCTTCCTTTTAGGCACAAGTTTTTTGGCATGAAAATCATTTTTTAGGTTTTATTAATTCATCCGTCCCCAATTAATAGTCCACGTTTTATTTTTGGATGGTACAATTTAATTGACCACTACTGAAAATAGATACGGAGTCTGATCGAGTTTACTATATTGCCCTTGCTTAAAATTATTATTTTAAAAACTTTAAAAAATACCTTAATTAATTAGTTAAGAGTAAAGCTATCATTCTGCTAAAAATTAAGAAATAAAAAGCTGTAATCATTATATTTTCTTAAACAATATGTTTTTTTGTTGGGGACAATTATTTTGAAATGCATTGAGTACTAAATTAGTAGGAAATGTTGATGCCCTTATTATGTACGTTTAGTCGCTTAAGCAAAGAACTATAGAACATATGTTCTAACATATGTATAAATAGTTACAGTAATTGTGTATAAACATATGTTGATAACTTTATGCTCTCTAAACATAAAACTGTAGAAAGTTGTTCTTACAAGATTCAATTTATTCCATAGGACATTATTGGAAAAATATGGGGTTCACCAAGAAAGGATTGCAAAATCAATCTTTGGTGCAATGTCACAAAACTTGATAATATGTGAAGAAAACAAAGGTTACTTGTCGCCTTCAACCGCAACTTTAAGGGTGTATCGATATCCAAAATCTTTTTTCGACAAGTCAACAAAAGTATGGGGGATGGAAGCACACACGGATAGTTCTGTGGTGACAATCTTGAATCAATATGAAGTTGCAGGGCTTCAAGTTCTTTCACCGAAAGATGAGTGGATTGATGCTAAACCTATTCCAAACACTCTCATAGTTCATCTTGGTGATATGATGCAGGTTTGATTAATTTTCCCCGTAGTTTAGCTTATGTTTATTCTCTACATCCAATGTAATTATGTGAAATCATTTTGCACCCATATACACAGTTAGGCTCATTGCATTCTTGAACACCACCATTTACAAGGCGTCCTTTAAGGGTGGACAATCGCTCATGGCCTCAATTTTTTTTAGGACACCAAAATTTAAAACTAAGTTAGGATCAAATGAGAAGAATAATTAAAATGAGAAGGATGAGAATAAACTACAACCACACGTTTGAGATGCACCTACAAAAACGACAAGACGCTTATTTCAGATTTCTTGCAAACAACTTGTAATGAATTAACTGTCTGCAGTATATAATGTTTGCAGAATCATACTTTTTTGCGCAAATAGTTATTAGTAGAGGTTTTCAAACGAACACATTTTTCATTTAGCCTATCGATATTTCTTCTCATGCATTTTGTGTCTGGTCGTGTTCAAACAAATACAGCCTATCGATATTCTTATAAAATGTTTCAAGTTTAATGTTATAGATTTATTTGTTCAAAAATATTTACGTGATATACTAATCTTGTTAAAATACATAAATTTCATGGAAGCTAGCCCATGCATCAAGCGGATAGTTTTACTTATGTTTTACAATATCTTGTCGTGCATTTTGATCTTATTTTGTTAACCTCGGAGGTTCTTCCTTTTTCATGTGTTAATCCAATAATCCTTTTTCATTTGTCAATCCTTTTCATTTTGTTTGAATTCAGGCTATAAGTGACGACAAGTACAAGAGCGTGAAGCATCGAGTGATGGTGAATAGAGAAAGAGAGCGGATATCAATGGGTTACTTTGTCTTTCCCGATAATGATTGTGTGATTCGTAGCTCCAATTATAAGCCTTTTACCTATTTGGACTTTAGGGCACAAGTTCAACATGATATCAAGAATTTGGGAGTCAAAGTTGGACTTTCAAGATTCAAACTCAACAAGGACTTCTATATTTAGAAAAGATGAATTTTTCCTATTTCATTTTTGAGATTTTGGAGACTAATATGAAACACTAGATATGATACATATGAGATACTACATGAAACAATGACATTTGAGACATACATTGTGATATTGATGTACTAAGTTGAAAGTCACAATACTTTATCTGATCTTAGAAATCTTGAATTGTACTTCAGATTTTGAAGTTAAATTATTTTTATCGATTTTAAACTTGAAAACTTGCATAAAACTTTAATTTATTCGAACATACCTATATACAAATGTGGCACTGGAAGCTACCCGCATCATGAAGTTAGAAAAAAAAAATGTTATACTACTATACCAAAGGACTTTACTTGAATTCTTGAATGTCCACACTTTTTCGTCAAATATGTCCGAACATTTTGATATTAAACTGGATATAAAGATCATGAAGTGAAGACCCGTAAACACCAGCATGCAAATCCTTGCTTCAGTTATTTTTCACCTTTTTTTACTTCAGTTATTTTTCTTACTTGAAAAGAATATTGGTATATGAGCTACTTTGATGGTCGTTTTTTCTGTTATTAGAGATGTGCATTGATCTATTTAAGACGGTATCATAATCTTCTTCCACATATATAAGAAATGGTACTTATTTTGGGGTTGCAAATGCAAGAAGAAACATTATACAGTAATATACTAAAAATAAGTTGGTACAGGATTGCATAACTTATTTTTGATCCACAATGGACAAAGTGATGGTAGCTTAGCCCATTAGTATCATAACTTTCTTCCAAGCAGGTCTGCTGGAAATATCATTCCACCAATTCAAATTGTTCTTCTTCGTCACCAAGTGGCCTAGTTCACATTCGTTTATTAAGTACCTGATCCCGGAAGGTGGCTAAGATCCGCAAGGGTGAAGCAATCTCCTGCTAGGTAGCTATTCTTTGATAGTTGTTTTCAGTAAACATCAAACACTTGTTCAAGCTTTTTACACAATTTTGAACCAATGCAAAGTCAGTTTTCCCACCATTTTGGAATGACTAGTTTTTGAAGAACAATTGTGTATATCATTTCGTTGAAATGATGTGCTTCAACTTCTAGCCATTGGTCAATTAACGCTTTCTCCTCCAAAGTGTTTCCATATAGCTCTGGATTTCTGTCAGCGTATTTTGTTGCATAGTATCTTATGATTGCACGAGATTCTACACATTTTACAAATAAACAAAGTTAGTCAAATAATGGTTAACAATGAACTACATTCTATATGTCAATAGACGATAAACATATTATTACCAAAAATCCGAAAATCCCCATCCTCAACCACCGGGATTTGTCCAAAAGGCTACAACGAAAACATTTAATCAATGCACCAAACATTATTGCAAATTATCACAAATTGTACGCAGAATACCTGTTTTTTTAGAAAATCGGGTTGTTTATGCTCGTTGGAGTCAAGATCAACATTTATAAGCTCAAAGTCAACGTCAAATTCCATAAGACAAGCCATCACTCTTTGTGGGCAAGCTGCTCTAACTGAACCATATACCTTAACTACCATCTTCTTAGAAGCTTTAACTCTTGTATATGGAGCATAATAAGAAGGCTCACAATGGCTGATTAAATACAATTTTTTTACAAGGGTTTTATTTGTACAATTTTTATTGTGGGGGTTGTCAACCAACAAATGGTTAAGAAAGTCAGATGGGGAATGGTGGTTGACTACTTGCTGCATCAACCAACGAATTGTTACTTATTCAAGAAAAGCTCTAGTGTTAAATATTTCAACTTGAGCCCCTGTAGTTTTGAGTTAACTACTTTTTTTTTTTCCTTGTGGTTTACTGGGTATTTCACTCTTGATTCAAATTTTCAAAAAGTTTTGGTTTTAGTCCAAAAGTGATAGTTTCGTTCCATTTTCAGTCCCTTTTAATAACGGCATTAGTTCTGTTAGTTAAGTTCAGTTTTCAAATCGCAACATTAGTCCTTGATACTAACAACTGTTTGCAACATTGGTCCTTTATACCAACGATCGTTTTTAACGTTAGTCTTTATACCAACGATCGTTTTTATATACGTTTTTATACACATATTTATACAAGTTGTTATACACGCTTTTACACGCTTATATATACATTTTATAACGTTTTTATACATCTTTTTACACACGCTTTTATATGCATTTTATACACATTTATATACATATTTTATACACGCTTTTACACGCTTTTATATACGCTTTTATACACGATTTTACATACGCTTTTATACACGCTTTTACACACGCTTTTATATCGCTTTACACACGCTTTATACACGCTTTAAATATGTTTTACACCTGCTTTTACACGCTTTTATATACGGTTTTACACACGGTTCTATATACGTTTTTAGATAAGATTTTATACACGTTTTTACACACATTTTTATACACGTTTTTACACATATTTTTATATACGTTTTTACACACGTTTTTATATATGTGTAAAAACGTGTATAAAAACGTATATAAAAGCGTATATAAAAATGTGTGTAAAAACTTGTATAAAAACGTGTATAAAACGTGTGTAAAAACGTGTATAAAAACGTTATAAAAACGTATATAAAAATGTGTGTAAAAACGTGTATAACAACTTGTATAAATACGTGTAAAAGCGCGATATAAAACGATCGTTGGTATAAAGGACTAATGTTGCAAACGATCGTTTGTATAAAGGACTAACATTGCAAATAACTGTTAGTATCAAGGGCTAACGTTGCCACTTGAAAACTGGACTTAACTAATAGAACTAACTCATTATCAAAATGAACTGAAAGTGGAACCAAACTATCACTTTTGGACTCAAACCAAAACTTTTTAAAAATTGGACCAAAAGTAGAATACCCAGCAAACAACAAGGACCAAAAAAGTAGTTAACTCTAAATAAAATTCGTCATATTCACTATGTTGGTTTATAAAAAAAAGTCTAAGAAAAAATGAAGATGTCTATCATTTTATTAACCACAATGAAAATGTGTTTCATGCTTATGTAAAAACGTCTAAGACTAGAAGTAGTGGTTTGAACTCACTCAATACCATCTCGGCTTTCTCTCTCATCTTATTTTCACTCACTCTCACTCACCCACCATACATCTGTAGTGGTCACTCTCGCTCACCATACACCCTTTTTTTATTTAATTAAATACTTTGTATTTATAAACTAAAATGTGAACGTAAAGTTATGTAATCGTACAAACGTAAACTTAAATGTGGAATCGAAAAAGCCATATCAGATTTTTTTGTAGGAATGAAATATATTTATTGTGAAAGGTTAAGAATATATAGAAGATGTGTATGAAATGGTGAAGTTATAAGGTATTTATAAGTGAAAATATTGAGTAGTGGGAGTTTTTTTTTTTTTTTATGTCAAACGTTTATATTCTCTTTTGGACCCCACATGCAAACGTTAATTGCATAGTGAGTAACTCACCATACATTAGTTTTTTCCTTCCACTCACTCATGACTTGGACAAGGGGAATGGCAACTCACTCGTGAGTCACTCACTCGCGCTCAAAAAAATGGCTGCTCCGTTTAGCCTGATATCTTGAACCTACTCCAAATTCAATGCTTTTGTGTTTAATAGGATTTTATAAAGCTTTAAGAAGTTTATGCATAGTCAAGAAAGGTTTAATAACAAGAAAAATGTTTTAAAATTTATGATTTAAAAAAAATGTATTATAAACATTTATAAAAGTCCACCATAGTGGATTCCCTTAGGGGGAGGGAGTGGTCACCTACTACCCAATACTACCAAAATTGCCACATCACCTCTATCCAATAAAACCCTCCAACTCAAACTACCCAATTCTACCCTAACACTACCCAAAGTGGAGGAGTGGTCACCTATCCTACCCAATATTTTTTTTTTTTTCTTTTTTTTCATATATTTTTAATACATAAAATCACATACAATATTAAAATAAAAACACACCATTTCATTAAAAATAAAAATATTACATAATACTTAAAAAACTACAACTTAAAAATTGAAACTACAACTTAAAAAACATTACATAAGTTGAAATAAAAACAAATGAAACTACAACTTAAAATTGCAAGCCCATCCGTAGTTTTAGCCGCAGTTCACGTTTTTGGGCAAGAACGAATTCCAACATAGCGGATCGCGAATGTGATCATGCGGCTAAAAAACTTCATCTCCGTTGTGTATTCTTAAACCTCGCCCTCGAGTTTGTAGCCAACAATTGTTTCAGCCAACGATCCTTCTCGCGTTTTCTTCCAAATATTGTGTCTTCTTTTGTGTGTAGGAGTTGATTTCATCCGCACACTTGAGACCGACGAGGAAGATGCGCCTTGCTTTTTCATCTTTCTTGATTCAAGTGGAGGGTGGGTCTTCATTCATGTCGGGAATGGTGTTGCTTGCCGATTCATACTCCCCCGACTTCCTTTTTGAAGAATTGCTAGTCGCACCGCCAACATCTTGAAAACATTCTTGCTCCAACCATTTGTCATGACCTCTGACAACCTCCCACGCCAAGCTATGAGCAAATTGTCTTTTTGTTATTGTATAGTAATCCGCCTCAACTTGTCTCACCACGCCCAAGTCGTTGCACCCACTAGCCTTAGCACGCTTTCTACATAATATACAAATAATAAAAGTATAGCTTATACAAAATAATGTAATTGTAAATAATAAAGTATAGCTTATACAAAATAATGTAATTGTAAATAATAAAGTATAGATTATGTAAAATAAAAGTATAGCTTGTATCGGCTGAGGTAGTAGCCGCTGAAAATACTCATGGCCTTGTTCATTGTTTTCCACTTTGTATTCAACGCATGAAAAGTTTGTAAGTCGAACCCAAAGTTGCCTTGTAATGCTCGAAACCCGTTTCAAAACCTCGGACTTTTGTTCATTACCGACAACACCGCATTCGGAGATTTGAATCCATGCTTTCGCTAAAAGCCTCCTCTCGTGCCGGCGACCAAACTTTACGGGGCCTCCTCCCATCAAGGCTTTTTCTTCCCTCTCGCATCGACTTTTCAACGTCCTCATCTTCGCTTCTTCGTTTGGTGGTTGTTGTGTTTCGCTACAAACTCTACGCCTTCGTCATTGTTTTCGAACGGGAGAACTCGCTTGTAGGAGTGATGTTATAATGTTATGGATTCATTTGAGGAGGACCCATATTATATTGGTAATATTGATGTGAGATGCGGGTTGTGGAACGAAAATTGATTCGGAGATGGTTGAGAATAAAATTGGTTTGGAAACGGAGTTTGTTGTGGTTGCGGATGAACGGGTTGAGACCGACCTTGCCGCGAGGTGGATTTTTTTTACCTATTCTTGGATCAATGGTTTTGTGTTTTTGAGAGATGAGTGTGTGTTTTTTTTGTGAAAACATGAGTTTGGGATATTTGGTTTTAAAGGGATTTTTTTTAAATAATGCAACTAGCCGTTGCTAGTCCCCAACGTTCCAAAATTTCAAAAAAGTGAGCAGACGATCGGCTTCCAAGCCCGATCTGGTCACCGATTTGCGCTACCTGACCCACTGGGGGCGGTGTTACCGATCGGGTTCGCCAACCCGATTTGCTACCCGATGCCCACTCCCTCCCCTTTAACCACAATCTAATATTTAGGCTAAATTTTTATGGTAACCACATATACTTTATACGGCTCGTAGCTTTATATTTCCGGTAACTATTTATTCTTGAGGTCCTTCTTTAAACAAGATAAACTGTTATAAATCAAAATATCTTCACGGTGAGATGCAAGAAGAAAAGAAAAATAAAATTACATATGTTGTTTAAATAACCAAAATTAACAGATTTACTAACAACCCTATATTCTTTAAGAATTATATATATATATATATATATATATATATATATATATATATATATATATATATATATATATATATATATATATATATATATATATATATATATATATATAGAAATGGCCATTCAATCTTGTGAACTAATCGAGACCGAATTGGAGAAAGAGATCGAACGGAAAGGAATAACCAATCGATGAAAGAACATGAAACCATTCAAGAAAAAAAGGCTTCGCCGTTTTTCCTTCTTTCACCTTCGATTGCAAGGGCTTTTTTCCTGTTTCAATTCCTCTCCGCGAGGTTTGAACTTCGCGTGGTGGGAAGGCCTTCATGATTCGCATCTAAGAACCGAGGACAATGCCCTCAACCTAAGTGGCCTACCAAGCTAACCGTACTGAGCGGCCGGCGGTGGTTTGGTTTAGTAAGGCCCTCGCAGCAGAAGAGGCGATTGTCATTTGAAAGAAAACGCTTTGTTTGTATAAGGTTCCAAACCTTCGCACTCGATGAAAAATACACACACACACACACACACACATATATATATATATATATATATATATATATATATATATATATATATATATATATATATATATATATATATTTTTGAGGATCATGCGCGATTTTTAATTTTAGTGCGGACGATGACGATCCGGGACCGCCATTCCAGATCGATCTTGACTTTTGTAAAAAGTAAACATCTGGCTAACTTCACGGTACTAATTGACCATGTAAACGATTTTTTTTTTTTTTTTTTTCCTTTCGAGCGATCCTTACTATTGTTATCTTCTTTCATTTTTTTTCGTATTTTTTCGAGCAATTTTTGTTTTTTTGATTATGAGTCCCACCGTGATATTAACGATATTATGAGTCCCACAAAGGATATTATGAACCGTGATATTATAAAATGGTGATATTATAAAACAACTGTGATATTAAGCTTTTTACATGTAAAATGAACCGTGATATTAAGAAACATATGATATTTACGGTGATATTAACAATTATATTTAAAAAAAAAAAAAAAAAAAAAAAGATCAAAATCCTAGTCTTACGATAAGACTACCTTGGTTTGATCTTCAGTGGAATTGTTTACGGTGTTTTCTTGCTTGGATAAGCCTGAAACACTTCGACTTTGGATATCGTTACAATGTGATAGTGTAAAGGATTTTGGGCAAAACCCTAATTTTACGCATAAGCTTAATCTTACGCCAGAACTCTTTACGCCTAAGCTTAATCTTACGCTTAAGTCTTGTCTTACGATAAGATAATCTTCACGCATAAGTTTTCTACGCCTAACTTTCAGTTTACATCTAATCTTAGTGTTTCTCACTTCTTACGCTGAAAGCTAATCCCACGTAACTATTGCTTTACGCCGTAAGTTTGGTATTTTACGCCTAAGTGTTGCTTTGCCTAAACTTGGTTTTCTACGCCTAAGGATACTTCATCAACAACGTTTCATTCGACTACAAAGATCCATTTTACAACACAAGTTTTCAACATGTCTCAACCGCCATACTCTAGCTACTTTCCTTACACGTATAATCAACAACAACAACAACAACTAAGTCCACAACATCAACAATTTAATCAACAACAACAAATTTATCAACAACAATTTAATCAACTACATTATCCACAACATGGAGCAATTCAACCTCAAATGGTTCTACCACCACCTAGTCTTCAAGTACAACCTTACACAAACGTTTACAATCAACATCCATCCAGGAACACTATGAATTGTGGGACTCGGTTCAGAACGACCTTTGTGAGAATTAGAGTTGTGTTTTCACACTATGTCATAATACTCGAAGTTCAAACCTTGTAAGTGCTGGAATCCGCTTATCACTAACCATTTTTATGTTTTTCTTCTTATGGAAGCTCGAGCGGACCGATCGCAGATTCTTCATATGCTCATACCAACAACATCACTAATGGAAGTTCTCTCAAAAGGCGACACAAAGTCGTAATGATTCTTCATCAAGTCAAAGAATCTACAAAGTTTAAAGACTAAGAGAACTACATCAAGATCAAATCCAACGCCAAAGAGCGTGTGAGCATGTTGGAGAAAGACGTGGAGACACCGGAGCAATGAAGCGACTCGATGCGATAACAACAACATACTATCACTACCATCACAAAGAACAAAGATCAAAGAACAAAGAAAATGATGACGCCAAGCGTAACTTTTCAAAAGAAACAATTTCTACACTGGGGAGATTGTTCGAATCAAGGCACTTCTTCTCACAAGAAAGAAGAATGTCAGAAGACGTCAAAGCTACTATTACATCAACACCTTCAACGTCTATATTATCAATCACTAACACTTAGGGGGAGATTGTTGGAATCACTCAAAAACTAGAATTCAAGTGTTAGTAATTAATATGTAATAGTTAGCTTAATATGGCTTTTATGTTAGTAATCATGCCAAGGCTTATGTAGAAAGCCCATGAGCCTTGGCCCAAGCCCATAAAGGAAAGGAAGGGAACTTGCATGTTGCCCCTAGTTCCTTCCTATAACACGTTTGTAAACCCTCACTGAGGGTTGGTTGTTCACTTTCACATTTATCATATGCTTAATCTTTCTTTCATATCCCACGCATAAGTGCGTGTGTTCATCCGATCCATTATCTTCTTTATTTCTTCTATTGATACTTGTGTTATGAATATGGAACCTAACAACAATTATATTAAAAAAAAAAAAAAAAAAAAGTTTCCGTGATAGTAAAAATGAACCGTGATATTAACAATTTTTTATTAAAAAGTTACGATGATATTAATAATATTAGTAAAAAACTAAAAGTACCGTGATATAAAAAAAAGTTAGCGTGATATTAGCAATTTGTATTTAAAAAACTTTATGTGATATTAAGAGCGATCTTGACGCTTGTAAAAGTCAAAATCGGACTTAATATCACAATACCTTTAATCATGAAAACGATTTTTTTTTGAATTTTTTCATGATTTTAATAAATTATCATCCTCTTTCTTTTTTAATTTTTCATATTTTCTTGATTTTTTTAAAGCTAATGTGATATTTTCGCACCATCCCTACTTAAAAGCTAATCCCCACCCGATCCTTCCCTATATATATATATATATATATATATATATATATATATATATGTGTGTGTGTGTGTGTGTGTGTGTGTGTATATATATATATATATACTAGTGTAAAATTATCCGATGGACGGGTATGACTAGTGTTTTTATTTTAGGTTTTAGTAGAACAAATATATACTAAAAAAGCAATTAAAAGTTAAATTAAACAATTTACAACTATAATTGATATATATATATATATATATATATATATATATATATATATATATATATATATATATATATATATATATATATATATAGTTTTGGAAATCTTCTTTAGAACTTTTATAGGGTAGTTAGCAATTTTGACTCAACCAAGTAGCTAGAAAGTAGAAACTATAAATGATATCATCCGTAGTCTAGATTTGAGATGTATAAATAAATGGCATCTCTTACGGTATTTGCCTATTTGGTTTACACCTTGACTTTGTCTAAGAACGAAGCATAAATCTCGCTTGAATTATATGAAGTTAAAATATGATAATAGTGATTGAAAAATGAGATAGCATCAGCAATGGAAAAGATGGTATAATAGAAACTTGTAAAGGCACAAAACTCCATCTTTAGCAAATGCAGCTTGCTAAGCAAATTAGCAAAAGCTAAGAATCAATATTATAAACAAAAGGCCATTTCTAGCGAATGGTCTTGCTGCAAGTAAAAAGTTATTCTTTTATCTTTCTCTATGTTTATTGACTAATGTCACGAGTAGACTTCAGTTTCATATGATTCCGGCATACATAATTCAGTTGTTTAAAGCAAAACTTTTATGTGTTTTCAGTTTCATTTGATTCCGGCATACATCATTCAATTGTTTAAAGCAAAAATTTTATGTGTTTTGCCTATTATAGTTGCACGATCTTGTTCCAAAAAAACATAAACTTTAAACAAATGCGCAAAGAAGTTGTTGCATGTCATCCCAACCAGACATGCACCTAAACTGGCCAGTTTCAACTCATATTAAAATGACACACTTCAACCGAACTGATCTTGACCTGTGGCCCAATTAATTTATCTTGCAACGTTGACATATTTTTGAGTTGTAAATAGACATACCCACATAATTAACCAAGCTTTCTTCACCCTTAGGATGTGCACTACTTATTGGTTTCATTTTTGTAAGAAGCTCAAGAAGCACAACACCAAAAGCATAGACATCGATTTTCTCAGTAATTTTTCCATGCATAAAATACTCCGGAGCCAAGTAATTGCATCATATAAGATCATGATTGATTAAATAAGTATGAAACTTTCATTTAGTAAATGCTCATATAAGGTGATGATTGATGATTGATTAAATAATAGTGCAACTTTTAAATTCTTATGATCTTCTGATTGAAAGAGTTATATTCTATTGTAAAGAAAGTCGAACGAATTCAATTGCCGTAAAAACTATACTTATAATACAATAACCCAAATACATAGGAACTAATAACCTCACTTTCCTTAGGGCGATAGAATGGTTCCGTCCAATATTCCCATGCGAAATGCCACAACCCTTTCTAGTCCTTTATTAATACCTAGAACAACAACAATTTGTCCAAGATTAGTATAACTTAAACAAATATTTATATCCTATATGCATGAAGCCAAGAACTTAAGAATGAATGGGTTCACTCGCCGAGTTGTAGGATGCTTCGATCGATTTTTGGCATGTACGGCGGCATGATTGTTTTCTGAGTTTTGATTGATACCTGTAACAGAAACACGTTTCAGAGATTCTTTATAACTCAAACTGTCTTTTATATGTTGCGCCAATGAAACTTTTAATCAACAGTACCAGCCATGGTACTTACACATACATGTATCATCAGCTTATATGTTGCACAACAACATTCATCGCTGCAAGCGTGACGACCACATATGGCATGCACGGAACTCCGTCTTCGGTTGGTTTAAAAGTAAAACATTGTCCATAGTTTTTGAAGCAACGACCGCACATGGCTGAACATGAACGTCTGCAGCAGATACACTGCCATCATCATAAGACACAATACCTTTAACACACCGTTTCTTATGCACAACAGGAGAATCCATAGTTTTGTAATTTGGTTCCATTCCATTGTTACCAACTCGAGGTAACTTTGTTTTGCTATTCTCGCCAGTATCACACTGCCACTGTGAATCGACTAATCGTTATTTAAACCTTGTGTGGTGCAAGCTGCAATACATAGGAAATAGTAAGAATATAATCAACATAAATTAATATGTATTTAAAACCAAAACACAAAAACAGTTGTATACTTACATGTTGATATACTATTTTGTCTGTCACCAGCAGCTTCAACACCTTTAGAATATTTCTCAACAACCTTCAATAATAAAAGAGAATTGCAAAGGAAAATCAAATCCAAAACTACAAACAATTAAATTAAAAAAGCAATGCGTAGCCTGTCCTTATTTTGACAGAATAGAATATCAACCTACTTTCTTCCCGGGTCTTCAACCAATACCCAAATTTTGATTATGAAGTTTGTATGATCATTGCTATAAACTTGAATGTGGCCCAAAAAAGCAACTGGAAATCATTTAAACCACGAGAAACCTGAATTTATCCCAGTGTTGAGCAGAATCAATACTTGATATGTACAGTAATAAATCTTAATTTTCACTCTTCTTCACAGAAACTTATCCTTGGGATTACCTCATCTTCAATAAACAACGTAAAGTAAGGAACTAAAGGATGGAGTCCAGAGTCTGTGGCCAAACTACCATGTACTTTCTTTAATGTAATGGAATCGTGCATACTTACTTCGCAAGCTCGTAATCTTATTGAAGTACAACCGAAAACAAACCAAATTTAAGAATGGTGAAACAAATTTTGTTTTTTAAAATGAAAATAAGATGAAACGGTATGATATACCTGAAGCTCTCTATATAATACATGTTTTATTGGCAATCTGATATCGACATGAAGTTCATCACTCTTCGGTATGTTTTTATGCATATAATTAGTTAAGGGGGTGTTTAGATCAGTACTATAAATAGGTAAAGACACCAAAATACATTTTAACAACATAAGTATTTGTGAATTCTAAAATACTAAGAGACACAACATACGGTTAAATGATATTCAGGTATGTAACGATTATCAGTGATAGCAAAATTTGATCCAGAAGTGAAAATCATTTATAAGTGCATTACTACTGAGTCACAAACATCAACTGTCCTATATCTTCTACATGCTCACACTTTGATCAAAGATAACGAATTCCTAGCACACCCCTGATTCATAAAACAATCTTGGTCACTATTATGTAACCATCTCAGCCATTGCACTTTTACCTGAGTGAATCGAGGACACTCTTTCAGGCTCTCACCCACGAAACTCACCCTTTGTGTTTATAAACCAAAGATAATTGTAACTTACCTGGAATAAATAGTTTAATGCATTTTGTTACAGACTAACTAACTCTAATGCAAAAGTAATAGCATTGTTAAAAAAAGCTTATTGAACTTAACATAGCGTAAAAGCAACTCAAGATCAATGCAAATATTCTAGAAACCATGTGCCGTTGTTTGATTTATCCTTTTCGTAAGGACATGGATATGCATCGTGAAGTTAAGCAAGAAATAGAATGGCCTAAGCTAATAGTATTATATATGAGCAATGACAAATTTCCAATATGATGCTTGATCTTAAACCACTAAAATGGTTAATTATATAAATAAGTGGAATCATGATTGAATATATTACCTCTTTTCCGACATAGCCAAGGGCCGTGCAAAAGAGATTACTACAGAAGTTGTTTGTGACACAATCTAAAATAGTATCTAAACTCTGTCAAACCAATAGGATTGTTTGGCTAAACAGAGATTCATAATAACTTTGTGATATCACATCACATGCCTTCAAATATAAAAAGTATTGATTTAATATGTTACCAATAGGATTGTTCGAATGTTTGTTAAACTCTCCATCATTTTTAAACAGTTACTTCATAGAATTTAAGTGTTGCTTATTAAACTTAGGAGGTCAGAGCTTATTATTTCGGAAGATAACTTTTGTGAACTTTATATCACATTATCACATGCCTTCTTCTATCATTTTTATTTCGCGGTAATATAAAAGTATTGATTTAATATTTTGTTACACTAAGGTAATATAAATTATGTTAGAGTGTCGATTTATAATTGTGTTAAATCTATGATAAAAATGTTTTGTTTTAAGTTTACACTATTTACTTATTAAGATAATTTAGTTCCACTCTTCCATCATTTTTAAACAGAGTGTCACTTATTGAGGCTACGTATATAACACAATTCATTTCACATTTGTATGCATTTTGAGTACAAATCCCATTAACTAATTCTTGAGCTCAAGGATAAGCATATATCAAGCTTCTTATTAAACTTAGGAGGTTAAATGGCCAAAATTTGAGCTACGCTATTATTTCGCGTGTTTTCTTAGCCAAACACGCTGTATCGGTTTAAGCTACTTGCCATTTTCCTAGCTTTCCAGCTCATGAAAATACCTATTGAACTTTTAAGAAGCTAATTAGCTAAACATAATTATTATTAATCCAAATAGAGATCTATGCTATTACCTATTCAAGAGTAGTATGTTTCAAGAAATTCTATGAAAACCTATTTACTTATTAGAGAGAAGTACACTTTAATTAATAGGCCATAAGTAAGATCGTTCCATTTCTAAAGAAACAGATCACAATTCTCACCTCTAACTATTAGCATTATTGCGCACCTTTGTGTACCATTCTTGATAAATCTATTGATCTGAAGACCATATTGATTTACTTGTTTCTTCGGGAGTTTGTAATCAGTGAAGGACCTGAAATATTAGAAGATCACTGGTTAAGGAGGATGTGGCCCAGAGATGTATATATAATGTTAAAACCGAGGAAATGCAGCCCGGTGCCGATGCATTTGCAGCCTGTTGCTGCTCTTAGCTTTAAAGATTGCTACTATAATATAGGGTTAATGGTCCAAAAAATACATGAACTTTCCACATTTTATTATGACAATAAACTTTAATTTTCTTATTAAACCAAAACTTTTCATCATATTAGGTCAAAGCCACGGGCACCCTTTAATCTTTCCACATTTTACTATTGATTAAGGGTGCCACGTGGCAAATTTTTGTTACAATAAGGTAATTAAGAAAGTTTTTGGTTTTAATAGGAAAATTAAAAGTTTATTGTCGCAATAGTAAAATGTGGAAAGTTCATGTATTTTTTGGACCATTATCCCTATAATATATTCCAGCTGTTTCTATCTGAAAGTCATTAAAAATAACAAATTTAGCCATTTTATCAAAAGATTTTGATTATTAATTTTACCTCAAAATACTGTTAGCGCTAAATAGCTTCACTTCTGGTACTATTATATTATATTATATTTGAGATTGCTTTTTGCAACCACTCATAGTGGCTGTATGGTTTGAGCCATCTTCAACAAACTCCACAATATCCCCGAGCGGGGATGTTTTGATTTACGTCTTAGAAGTGAATATTTGATAATTAGAAATATTTGCCTCGTATCCTCGTGATCCAAGAGTTCTAAGCAATCGCCCAGAAGGATCCTTTAGTTTCTATGATATGATCCATACTTTTCTATAATACAAATTGTTGTAGCTTTTTCCTTATTACTACTGAGAACATCTTGCAAAACGCATTTAAGGACTTGACCTGTCAATATCTATTGTGCACTGAAAGAAGAGTTTCACGAAAATTATCACCTCATTTCCTCATTTTCAGTATATATGCTTTTAGCTGTGCATATCCAGCTATATACGGGATTGCATAATCAGGCTTAAATAAAACAATTACATTTGTTGATCTTCAATATTGAAGCTAGTAGGGTCTTTTGTTTTTGTCCGGATAGTACCATCTAGCGTCACTTAGACCAGTTATACTACCTGTAGATTTTAGTCAATACTCCTTCATGTGTAGGAGTGGGGGTCTTACTTGCATTTGTTTCAATTGCTGAAACACCTAGCTGCTGATGGTGTGTCTTCGAGTTTAGGGTCCTGAAATGTCAACCACGCTAAATAAAGATAGATAGAATGAAGAGTATTGATGGTGCGCCTAATTATAAAAATTCAAAAAGACCAGTTGTGAATGCTACAACAGTTTGAGTATCATTTATTATAGGTTGAAGGAAAGCAAGTATTTACAAAGAGGTCCAATTTTCGGTCCATAAAGAAGGTTTATTTGGTGAGTTTGGTCCTTCCAATGTTTCGTTGCATATCATCCCATTGTTTGTATTAATCAGAGATATGTTTCACTTTAGAAGTCAATGTGTAACTGAGGAGTTTTATAAGTAAAGGGACAAACCACGTAATCGTGGGCTGTTTGTTGCTTGCACATCATCCATGGTTCACGCGTGTTTTGACCTACTGCCATTTGTGCGCTCCAATTTACGATGGTGGTCCATCCTAATGAAAAGCACTTTTAATGGTTTGTAGTCGCTTTCTATCTACCATGTATACAATAATTTGTTAAACGTGTTAGCTTGTTTATATGCAGCTGTTTATTGAACAAATCAACCATAAATATGCAAATATAACAGATGTAAGAGTTGAGGAAAAAACCTTTAGGGGTGTTGGGAGTTCTTAGTCAAAAGCTTATGCTACAACCCCTTTAGCCAAGTTTGCATCTTTAGCTATATTGTTGTCCATGAAATATTTAACACTAACCCTTTCACTTGTCGGTGAAATGCGATATAACATGTAGTTGATGTCCCCTGCAAATCATATGGATTAAAATAATATTACATTTTGTTCTTCGCCTCAGAGTATGGGTGGCAATTTGCGATTATGATAATGGGTTAAAATAGGTAATTTTGGTATAAATCCGCTCATGAGTTTATGACCTAGAGTCACAACATAACGTGTCTCCGCCAAAAGTCGACAAAATTAGATATAGATCGACATAACTTACAAAATTTGGTCTGTAATTTTACTAAAGGTCAATTTTAAGGAAAGACATATTATGCTAAAAAAAAAAAAAAAAAAAAAAAAAAAAAAGTATCAACCAACACACTCAATTAACATGAAACAGTATACGTGTGTTCTCTTAGTTACCTGTGGCACCCAAAGATGTCCGATAGCCATTGCACCTCCATTGAAGTTGATCTCACGTGGGTATTAAAGAGATTCATTATGTACAGAAGTGGTTGACCAGTCTTTTTAAATAGAGTTCCACTTCTAGCTGTGAGGATGATAGTGAGACAACAGAAACAAAATGATTTAATTTTCATAGTTCATTCTGTTTATTACTAAAGAAAATTTGGAATAGGCATTATTATAAAAGTTTCTGTATGGTTGATTAATTTGAGACAAATAGTTAACTGGTTCAAAGTTATATAGACGAGTCCAAAATATATAATTTACTATATGTTTAATCTTCTTCTTACAACAAACAATGTCCAACTCAATAATGTGGCTCTTGCTTCATTTGCAATCTACTTGATGACTTGCATGTATTTGTCTATCATTAACAAATAGAAACAACTATTTAATTACCAGATTAACCAAAGATAATGAAAACTGGAAAGTCGAATATTAAAGAGTTGACTTGTTGTCATGGCTAAATCCTAAAGGTGTTCAATGAGAATTACCCAACTTGTAGCGGGAAGGATTGTACTGGTTAGACCTTCATCCAACGATACAGGCAGTGGTGGCCTCGACATGTATCCATCCAAACTGGAAAGCATGTCTAAGCCAGCAAAGTAACATTGTAACAACATGTTTAAGCCTCATGTTGGCCTGGATAATAAAAGTAGTACAAGTGTACAACCCTTACATGCAAATGGCTCTTCACATGATAAATTGTTAGCCTTTGAACACCCATGACTCTAAAGAATCAACATATAAATGTAAAAATGTACCTGCAAATAACTTACGTAGAACATTCTTTTAACAACTCTATAAGAATCAACATATAAATAACAATAAGTGACCAAGTTGCAGGCTTGTAGCAATATTTTCAGATACCAAGTCCTTTAACAAAAAAAATATTTGATTTAATAAACTTGGGCAGTTCTTTATCCAAAAATTCCAATAATCTTGGCTCATATAAAATACCTTTGCGGTAAGCATTGAGCACATAATGCAAAGAAAAGAGTATCAAGATAATTTCAAGTTTCTTTTAGTATGATAATATATGCCTCTTTAGACCACATACATAATTAAGTTATAGAAGGCAACAACATTAATACTTTGCTCACTAAAAGGCAGTATGTCAAACCAATAGGATTGTTAAGTGCAATAGGATTGTTTGGCTAAATAGGTTACCTCATATTATTTAGATTAGTCATAGATTTGACAATCATGTCATTAAATCCTTATGGGTTGTGAACTAATGATATCACAGTTTGTTTTGACCCCGTGTCAGTGAAGAGAACCTGACCAGAAGTTAGAAGTCCTTGTCTATTCTGCAGATTCTTGTAGTACATGTTGTCAAAATTAGTTCGTGCTTTATCTCAATCAGGTCAAATAGAAAGTTTCGCTAAACGGGGAATGGGTAAATAGGTAGAATGGAATAAAAGTAGACCAAAGTTTATAGTTAATGCATACGACCTTATTAATCGTTCTAGAACATGTGATGCATTTAGATGAGAATGATTCAACTAATATGATAATAAAAGTAGAAGTACGCAACTAAGAATTGTTCCAAAAAGAACACTATGTGACTAAGAATATATTTTTATTCGAGCTTTTAATTGAAAAAGTGTAATAGTATAGTAAGGTGTTTATCTATTTTGCCTTCAAATGTATGAAAGACTAATACTTACATTCACATATGAAGGAACTATCTTTGTAATTCTCCCAGGCGAGTCTTGAGGTATGTTATGTCCAGAGCTCATATTGTGAACATGTTGTGGGTGAACTTCAACCTCCGTGCCAGCATTTGCATCAATGGTTGGTTCAATTGCTGGATTATCACTGGAGCCAGAACTTGAAGCAATTGGCATAGGTGCATGTTGTTCAACCCCATCCACATCCTCAAACTTCTCTTCAGATTGACTAAAATGCCTGAAGAGTTTTAAGTTAGCGTGAACTCAAATTGACCAGCTTCAGTACCAGAAAATGATTTAGATAATAACCAAAGATGGTACCTGAAAAGATATACATCAATGGGACCCATTGTGCTTCAAAGGATTGCTCTATACCTCCTTTGCGGATAGTCAACAGCCTGAAATACCATAATTATCAAAACATGCAGGGATTGAAGTTTCATGATCAACTACCAACACATCCGTGATTTGATAACTCAATAATAGGTTACTTTAAATTTTACTTAGGTTGTTGTCTTGAAGAAAAAAAATTCATGTAGCTACTCAAACTTACCATTTCAGGGAGACATAAGTAGTCCAAGAATTGGTAATAATGCACAAAGAACTTCATGAGCACATGTCCTTATGACTCATCTGAACACCTACTAACCTGGTTTCAAGTATAGTACAGCTATCAAACGGGTCAATTTAGGGCTGCTATATCTCAAACGGGTCATATGTGTCAATTGGTCAAACTGATTTGAATGTTAGCGATTCTCTCTGCAAAGCAACATAGAAACCTGCTTGAGTTCTTTCCGAGATAAATCGACATAGCGAAAAACTTTATAGCACCAAAGACCTGTAATATGTCCATCGCCATCTAACAGTTCATAAAAGTCATCATAGTCTTTCTTTATATTTACTGATCGCTTATATAGTTATATATATTTAAAAAACGTTTAACCATACCTGTAGTTCAAATCGTGGACTTTATGCGTTTCTTGTGTTCTTGAACCAAGACCTTCATCACAGCCTCTATTCGGGTATACATTTGATCAATTTTGTTCTCAAAGCTGGTATTGAGGATTCAACTGAGATACGGGAAGAAGTCTCTTCAGTCGACTTCTATAGCACCCATCATCGGGTCAACCACCAGAACCTGTAATACCACATCTCTTGTCATGGTGATTCCAAGATCACCAACATAGATGCTTTCAATGTCATTCCGTAAATAAAATTTGTAGCATAAGAATTTACAAAAAGACATCACATATAGTTCTAGATTTATATAAGTGCTCTTGACGAGTAGGCCAAAAACTTATCGGGTGATCAATGTTTTCTTGGAAACACATGAAACAACTTCAAATGATAATATATAGACTACTGATCAAATATATTGAAAGGCATTTTCTAAAGAGACTCACTTGAACCACAATGCTACTCAAAGGCTATGGTTAACAAAAGTTGTCAATTTTTTGAGCGTCAAACTCGTTTGTCCAAAATATGCTGATAATTTGGAAGGTTTGTAAATAGTTAAGATTATGCCATCTAAAGAAGCAAACCAAATGTCACACATGACTGGTATATGTCACTTGTACAACAAGTTAAAATTGACCACCTAGCTTGATTTGTTAAGAATATTTCATAACGGCATGCCAACATATCTTTTGGCCAAGTCAACTTTGTGATGCTAAATAAGTCACAAAAGGGGTGATCACATGATTTTTCATTTTCCCATGCAAAAAAAAAAAAAAAAAAAAAAAACTTATTAAGGTAGTTTAACTTACAGCCACAATAGATTCAAGAGCAGTAATTGCTAATGCATCAACACATGAAACAACACCAGGACAAACTTCTTCAACTTTCGACTTCACATCATCGATCACGTTAAAAACCCTAGCTGAATTAGCATTAGGCCATTTTGTTTTTTTCCCAGTGAACAAAGGCGTATCGTCTAGTAGAACTGACCTGTCACACTCCTACACAAATTTAAAATAGAAAAAAACGAACACATCTAATTAGCCTTGGCCCTCATGAATCATGATCAACTAAGTCACTCTAACTTCAAATTGCATTAAATTTATAAAAAAAGTTACATACATTCACAAAACAATCATGGAAATAGAGTCTAAGGAGGGAAGCTCCCATGCGCTTTTCCCATGACAGAGCAGATCGAACCACTGAGCCAACCGCCTCAAAAACATTTGGGCAACTTCTCGAGTAGAAGTCGTGTGTGAGATGTGACATTAGTAGTGACAATTTATAAATTGATATAAACTTAAAATTACCCCATATCTTCAAAAATCAAACTGAATATTAGTTTTAGTAAGGTTAAAACATTAGTAGAAACCACCTTTTATATACCCTCGACTCGAACGATAATAGAAGTTGTGACAATGCATCCATAGCCAATATGTTAACCTTATTTACGAATTGCTTATTTATCATCTGTATATTAATAAAGGAGTGTTATAAAAACGGAATAAGCATATGTTACCTGTATACCAGTCGGAGAATCAAAAACGTGACACACAAAAAGAATAAGAGCTAAGGATCAGCAAGAGATGATGAACAATGAACCACACTTTGTTTGATCTTTCATAGCGTCAGAAAAGGCTTTACAATGATCATAAATCATTGTCGTAAGGCTTAAAGATTAATCACACAACAAAAATGCTTGAGATTGTTCTAGGAAAGAAGAAGGTCGCATGCAAAGGGATTTAGTGTAAAATGATGTTGAGACTATGAGAGTGAATAGATGACTTTCTGTGAATCAAGCATGAACACATGCTTTCATGATTGAAATATATCTAATATGCATATATAGATCAAGTGTCAAACAAATAATTTCAATCATGAGAAAATAGCAGAGATATTTTTAAAATTAGTTATTCCAAGTTATCCTAGTACGTATCCGATCTTGGAGTTTTTTCATGGTATTATGATTTTTTGCTTTAAACTTCAATCTAACATTAGTTGTCGATATAAATTGAAATTTTAAACCAAAAACATACCTTTGATGGTGGTAGCAAGAAGCAATTGAAGGAGTGTTAGGGTTGGAGATACCATGTCTCGCTTCGCTTGAACCAAGATCGATCACCGCCTGTAAATAATGTCTCGCAATCTTTCCGCCACCCACTTCTACAACAGTCTCCACATGCAACTCCACAACCTCCTCGGAACCTCCTTGCTATCTATTATAGTTATATCACTATCCATAACTATCTATCAACCTAGATGTTCCATAAATCAAAAGTCTAAATCATGAAAAAATACTGAGTACATAAATTTAGAAAACAACCTACACATATGAGATTAGGTTAAATTTTTATTGAAAAGAGATATCGTAAATCAAACCAATTAAATATCAACAATTTCAAAAATAATACATTACCAGCTTAAAAATATTAACAGAATAACATGCATGTCCACAAACGTTAACAAAAAATATGAATTGAATAAATTAGCATCCTACATAATGGAAAATATGGTTAACAAACTTATGAGCAGATACTACATGTTCAAACTAACACTCGATGTGGATCGAACTTCAAACCTTTGTATCAGCCTTGAGTTAGAAAAGAAAGATCGAGATCATAGCAAGAACAGAAACAATGATATATATTAACCTCTATAAAAACATGAAAAAATCAAGATAAATCAATACAAGGAGATTAGTAGAATCTCCATAAACGTAAAAACAAACATATTATGACATTATTAGTTATTTGTGCCTACCTAAACATATTAGGGTTTTGAAAAACTTGATGATGATGATGATTATGATGATGATGGCCGCCTACTTTCTTTGAATGATTTTCGGTTTTGGTTTTCTAATAAGGTAATATGTTCGTATATAAAAACCCTGATACATTAATATTTGACAACCTTATTGGTTTATGCAATATCAATTATGTGTTGCAAAATTTATCACAACCATTGGAATGCTCCAATGGTTGAGGTGTTTGTTTATTTGTGCCTCCCATCCCAAGTTCGAATCTTGCCAACTCTCTTTTAAATTTACTAAACCGAATTTTTCAAAGGTGTTGGAATTATGATGACATGGACGATTTTAAACAAAAAAAAATAATTTAAAAAAAAAAAATGTACATATATTAAATAAAATGCCACATGTCATTAAAAATAAAAAGATGCCACATTAATAGAATGATGACATGGAAATATGACATGGCATTATAGGATGCCAAGTGGCATTATGACGTGGCATGCCTCCTCTTATAAGGGATATATAGGTCGGTGCATCTCGGTATATATATATATATATATATATATATATATATATATATATATATATATATATATATATATATATATATATATATATATATATATATATATATATATATATATATATATATATATATATATATATATATAGACTCCGTTCCATTCAAGGTTTTTATTTTGAGAAGATTGAGAAATCTTTGTTTGAACAAACCGATTCATGTTTTTTATTTGATTCACAAGTAAACATCATTTTATGGTGAATCGAATCTATAAATCACAAATTTGACTCACAAATCATTGTTAAAATCGAGTTATGATGATGATTCATTAAATTTGTACAGATGATTCCGTATTCTACATATATCGCAAAATCAAGAGATTTTTAACATTGATTCAATTTTTTTTTACACATTTTGAATTTTAATCACATTAAAATGAGTTCTATGCTTGAAAAACATGAATCAAAGTTAAAAATCTATCGTTTTTGAAAACATTCTCAATCTTCTTAAAATAAAAACCTTCTCAATCGATCTGGATTATATATATATACACACATCAAATAAAATCAAACTTAAAGTTGTTAAAATGAGATTAAACTAAATTTTGACAAGTGACACTCTCCTAACAAAAAAAATAATTTTTTTATTAAGTACAACTAAAATTGTTAAAGTTTCGATAGATTTCTTTTTAAAATTTACGAAATCTATGTGATACACTTTGATTAGAAGTGTAATGTGTATCAGGTTTTTGTATGTGTATCAGGTTTTGGAATATTTGTTAGTGTAATGTGTATCAGGTGTATCACTAATCAAAACTCATGTATCATTTGATTATTAGTTGCTAAAATTGTTAGGAATTATTGTAATAGTGGGTTCCTCGCCGATAGTAATTTATGTTTGGTTGATTGTGCGCTATCATGATAGTGCGCTATCACGATAGTTATTATTGTTTATGCGGATATGTAGTTTCCAGATTATTAGTATTTAGTTAGGATATGCATATGTTAAATTAGGAATAGATAATGCATATCTTTACGTGTTTTGTAAGTCATAATTAGGGTTTCTTGTAGTATAAAAGAAACATGCGCTTGTGGTTTATGTACGCTTGTCAATAACATTGTTAGTAATTCAATATAGATCCATGAGGATCAAGTCTTTTGTGTTTATTGTCTTCTTAATTCTTGTGTTCATATTCCACCGGACATAAGTCTAATAAAGGTTCTCCATAGTTTGCTTGTGATTACACATGTTTACTATACGCTCATTAAGGCTCTTAAAGATCTATCTGGGACTGATCCTGCAAGTGGTATCGAGAGCCGTGAGAATCTTTCAAAGAAGACATCCTTACTCTTTGACAAAACCCTAATCTCACTCTAACAATGACATCATCAAAACATTCAATTAGACACGAGGAGAACTCAGTCTCAAAATACTCACCACAATTCAAAGAGTTGTTACCACCATGTCCAACAATAATGCAAAGTTTCTATCCAAGAAGGACGAATATGAAATATGGGCTATGAAGATGGAAAACTACATTACCAACAATGACTACCATCTCTCGGAACATTGTTCTAAAAGGCAACAAGAAGAAGAAGATTGGTAGAGATGCAAGTAATCTGATCGCTCTTCCAAGAAAGAACAACCGAGGAAGCTATTGCCCTTCGTAGGAAACAAAGGTTAGGACTACCTTGCTCCGTGCACTACCGATGAGCATATGAGGACTTTCATCATCTTGATGATGCAAAGAGATCCGAAGGCCATCAAGGCAAGGTTTGAGGTAATGAAGAGTCTAAGAAGATGAGGAAGTCTATGCTCAAGCGAGCTTTCAGAGTTCTCAATTTCAAGAGGAGGGCATACACAGGGGTATGACAGTTTCGAAGATCCCGAGCCACCAATCGATGAAGTCCAAACCGACAATGAGAAATGTAATCTCAAGCTCCTTTGTGCTTTACCTTCTTCCTGGAGGTAGGTTTCTCTCACTCTCAAGGCAAAGGTAGGCCTTGATTACATAAGCTTCGATGACTTATACAATAAGCTTAGATCTCTTGAAATTGATATCAAGGGTCATTCTTCCTATTCTCCAACTCCATCACACCCAAATTTTGTTAGTGCTACCACCGCTAACACAATGGTGTCTTATGTTGAAAGTCCCAATTCTTCATCAAGAACCGCATCACACACTTCTACAAGAAAATCAAAGTTCAATTTCGCTATAGAGGATGTGCTTTACTTATTTGTTGTTGAGATCAAGACCAACAACAGCTTGGCCTATGAAGATTTTGAACAAGTGGATAAATGGGATTTGAGGAGATGGACCTCAAATGGCGATGGCCATGCTTACTATAAAAGTTAACAGTGTTCGAGAAGGATTCTGGGAGAAAATTCGCCACAAGGAATAGAGTCACCTGTGTTTAATAGGAAAAGATCTGTGCTTTGAATGTAACCAACTAGGTCACTTTGCTAGAGAATGCCCGTGATAAGAAGGGAAGTAACAGGAGGAGGTATCTTGCATACAAGCTCAAGGAAGCTAGGACGTGAAACCCAAAGCTTTGTCTGCCTCTAGACTCAAGGGTCGACCGGGATGCTCATGTGGATGAAGTTCGTGATGAAAATCTCGTGTTGGATTGGTTGTCGACATCGCCGATGAGTTTGCACCGATGCATCCGAGGTACAAAATTGTATTTTTGGTTGTAATGCTAGATATGATGCTCTTAAAAGTGAATTTGATGATGTTAATAGCCAATATAAAGAAAATTTTATTCGTGTCCGTATATAAGAAAACTCATAAATCTTTAGAAAACAAAAGGCCCGGTACCAACACAATCAATTGGCTCAAGAAAGAATTAAGGTTTTAGAGAGGGATTTGGAAAACACCACTAACTTGTTAAAATTCTCTGAGAAAGAATATGTAAAAGTCAATATAGAAAAGATGGTCTTCAGGCTAATTTAGATACTAAGGTGGCTAGACATAAAGAATGGAAAGAACAGACTAAAAATCTAGACAAATTGTGGAACAGTTCTATGTCTGTTAAAACTAAGATGGGGTTGGGATTCAAGGACTATATTGGTCCAGATGAGGTTTATGACCCTAATGAATATAGTGTATTTAATCTTGTCACCGATGAAGAGGAAAATAAATATAGAAAACCTGTTAAATTTGTTAAACAAGGTGAAATGCACTCCGCCCTTCTTCTATAAATGGTATTGTTAGACCACCCAACCCGCACTCGCACTTGATGAATCACATATGTCCTATGGCCAAAAGTCTAATGACTTAACCGACATCGCAAAGGAAACTAATGATTTTGTCTCTTGTTCTTCCAAAGAATAGGACTTCAGAGACCCGCCTAAAGACTATGCTGCTTATGATTCAAGTGAAGAGTCTACAACGCCCAAGTCTCGCTTCTCCCAAGCCCTTGCCTATCCCAAGAGTTGTTGTTGATGAATCATCTTCAAAGACAACTTATTTTAGAAACATTTCTTGTTTTGTTGATTCTTTTAAAAACAATTCTGATTTTGGTTGTGGTTTGAATAAGTTTGTTTGTGATAAGACTATTCTTGTTTTGAACAAGCATTTTAAGAAGAAATCATGTTTTGTTTGTGGTAGTACATTTTATCTTATCAAAGATTGTGATTTTATGAGAAATAAATGGGTGTTTGTACTTATCAACAAAGACATAGACCAATATGGAATGATGTGACTAAAATCCTCCATTTGTTCCTCCTCGAACACATGTGAGACCGCCGTAACCACTCATTGGTAGACCGCTTGTCGCTGTAGACTGCTTCTCGCCGGTAGACCGCCTCGCCGGTAACCCGTCACGATAGACCATCTTCATCATGTTGAGAAGAATGTTTCTAGGCCATTAATCGACCCAATAGTACTTATTTTCGAAATGGATATAGGCCTCGTTAATAATGACCCATTGAGTACAAGGGGCAAGGTGGGATATCATGTTAAGCCCTCAAAGAGTTGCTTTTGGACACAAATTGACCATCATTCATGAAGGGTTCCAAGAACAATAGTGGATCTCATCAATCTACGTGTTTTTCTAATATGATCCACAAGGTGCCCAAGTTAGTGATGACTTGGGTCTCCATGTATACTAATGTTGTTGTATATCTTTTAACTTGTAGGATGATCCTCAAACAAATAAAGATTTAGGTATTGTTGATAGTGGATGTTCTAGGAGTATGACAGGGAACAGAGACAGATTGCATGAATTTGTATCTATTAATGGAGGTAATGTTACATTTGGAGGAGGAGATGGTAAAATTACAGGGAAGGGAACCATTAGAACTTCCAAGCTGGACTTTGAGAATGTGTATTATGTGGAACAACTAAGAAACTTCAACTTATTTTTGTGTCTCAAATCAGGACAAGAAAAATTGTGTTTTGTTCATCGATATTGAATGTCTTGTACTTTCAAAAGACTTCGTGACACCGATGACAACCAAGTTGTTCCAAGGTGCCTAGGAAACATAATTTGTATACATTCAACCTCAATGATGTTCAGCCTGAAGGTGACTTAGCTTATTTGGTGGCAAAGGCATCCTTGGATGAATCTAATAAATGACATAGAAGGATGGCTCATGTTAATTTCAAAACTATCAACAAGCTGGCAAAACATGGGTTAGTTCATGGACTTTGATATGTGCTAAAACACATATCATTTCTTTATCAATTCAGACCCAAAATAACCAAGAAAGAGCCATTTATTGCTAATATTTGTTGTTTTCTTGAGTTTATGCATGTGCAGGTACGGATATGTCAAAACACGCAAAAGATAACAAAATCTGACAAAAACCCGAGCACGAGAGATAAAGAGTGCTAAAGCTGAGCCAAAAGGTCAGAATTGTGCATTTGTGAAGATTTCTATGTTGAAAGGATGATTCGTGAAAGATTTGATCAAGTTTACAGAATTGTCAGAATCAGTCCCTGAACTTTCATCAATTGGTAGAATATACCCTTGAAGTTTTAGAATTTACAAATTCAGTCCTTGGAGTATTGGAGATTGACAAGAATGGTCCTTGGAAGAACTTTTTAGAATTACACTTCTAGTCCCTGGATTTTCAGAATGTACACTTATGGTCCCTAAAATGCTAAATGTATACATCTAAAAGTCCATGTCCATTTCTCTTATTTACACCTTAGGCCCAATCCACTCAAGCCCAAAATAAACCCGTCCAATAATACCACTTAACCCATACCCGGTCCTCCAAATAACCTGACCCTCCCAACTCTCTCACTCAGTCAACGAGTTTTAAAGTAATAAAAATTTACTTTTAACTATCCCGCGCCCCTTTACCCCCAATTTACCCAAACCCGGATAACATGAACCCTAGAATTACCCACGCGTCAAATTCACCCAAATTAACACCAAATTCAAGTGAAATTCGTACTTATATCTGACACGTGACTGACACACGGATGCCACGCTGGCAATCCGTATGTCATTCCTTGCAATTGACGACCTCTGATTGGCTACACATGCGTGGACACATGATCCAAGGGTGTAAAATGATTGATGAATGATGGGAATTAATCCAAGGGACTGAAACACTCAGAGAAAGCACATGGAATTTCTTCTGGATCCTTCTATCAAGGCTGAGCTCAAGTATATATACCCCCTTCCATCACAAGCTGAAGTCACCTTTCCATTCAGTAGCATAATTGTAATTTTAAATTTCTGTTTTATTGTTTTCAGTATTATTCAGTTTTATAATCTCTTATTGTAATCTCAACTTTAAGTTTTTTAATGAAATTCAGTGTTTATCTCCAAATCCTTGTTTGAGTTTTACTATTTCTGAATTCAGCTTATTACTTGTGTTTGATTCATATTGTTGGATTTAAAAGTTATTTGCAGCTTGTTTTCATCTTAATCAAAAATATATAAAAAAATCAGAAAAATAATCAAAAAAAAAAAAATAAAAAAATAAATATTTCAATTCTTCTTAAAAGCTTCTAATAAGCTTTGCTACTGTTCTATTAAACCTTTTTAAGCTTCCTTATAGCTTATTTAAGGTTTATATCTGTTTACTTTCCATTCAAAATCAAATCTCAAAATCGCCTATATGAGACAACCGATGTCGCATATTGGTTAAAAGCTTATTTGGTTCAGACTGGTATTTGATTGAGCTTAATAGCAATTTGTTAATGGTTTTTGGTTGATATTGGCAAGCCATAGTGGCTGGACCTCATGTGAGTACTGTAGAAAACTAGAAGGGGGGTTGAATAGTTTACCAATTAAAAACGTTGTTTTGAAACTTATTGAAAGATCAATTGATATTGATCTTGGATATGTTGATGAAATATGCAAGCAATATGTAAAGAGTAAATAAGGAAAGAAATGATCAAACCACAACAAGTTGTTTATAGTGGTTCGGCTACAAGGACTCTTTTCCTTGCCCTACTCCACCCCCGAGTCTCACACTCGAGAGTTTAACTTCACTAGTCAACAAGCTCCTTTCACCGCGGAGAAAACCTTTACACTTCGCTACACTATTTTCGACACTAAGCTAGATGTCTAGTTCTTTCCAAGGGTACAACCACTCCCACACACAATGTATTTTGAGGACTAAAATACTAACCACTCACACTCACAAGATTATGATGGTTTAATACAACAATGAAGTATGAATCAATACTAGATCATACAACACTAAACAAACAAGACTTCCAACTTCTCGTTTGAAGCTTGAATGTGACTTGATCTTCTTTGCTACAAAAGAGATCACTAATATGATATGAAACCGAGTTAGAAAGGTTAGAGAAGATATGTATGAGAGTATAGTAGAAAGGATGAAAGACTACTTGGTTTGGCATTGCTATTTATAGCCAAAATAGACAGAGCTGCCACGGACCACGGAACCCTTAAAAGGGTTCCGCCTGTACCATTTTGGTACCGCCAGTCTCGATGTACCAAGATATCAAAATCTTTGCTAAAGTCAACTATATCTATGAGATTGTGCAAGATATGCAGTACAACCAATAATAAAATATCTAATGAAATCTTCCAATGATTTCCATGATGCATCACAAGATGTCATATGTTGTATTTCTATTTTTAGAAATATGCAAATAGAAATATGCAAGAGCTTAAGTAGTGTTTGGTTTAAGAACCAAACACATTCTAAAACTACTATCATACATAATGATTAGAGTCATATCAAGATGTCACTAATCATAAATGTAAATGCTTGAATGATGAATATATTGTTTGAAAAACTTGTTTTAATATCTATTAAACTTGACAAGCTTTAAGCTTTTATATAAATTAAATTTACTTTTGTCGTTAACAAAACTTAGGTAAAGATCAAAATGTAAATAACGCTAATGACCTATATTTGTATTAACAATCTCCCTTTGTTGAGGACAAAATATAATTTTTATTTTATAAAAGATACAAGGTTGCAAAGAGTTATAAAAATATTAGTTTTAGAACTTGAAAAGGAAATGATAATGCAAGTATATGATGTTTGACTTTTTCAGAAGTCAAAGTATTCACTAGTTGATGCATGATGTTGACTTTTTCGTAAAGTCAGTATACGCTTGACTTTTAAGAAAAGTCAAGTATTACCAATGAGGTATCATGTTTGACTTTTCGTAAAGTCAATGTATGCGCTTGACTTTTCGAAAAGTCAAATGTGAACAAGTTCAAGTTCTATATTTTCTCCCTTTGTCTCAACAAAAGAAGAGGCAAAGTGAATGTAATGAGTCTCGAGCCATTATCTCCCTTGATCAAAGCTCCCTAAATTGGGTGCTTAATGGGAAGATACATGGATTGTGAAAATAAAGCTACAAAAATGTTAGTAATAATGATCATTCACAAGCATTTCCAAATACTATGTAAAAGTGCCAACACTATAATAAAACACCATTCATTAGTTAAAATTTTCATGAATAAAGATCATGAAAGGAGAACACAATGATGTGTTTTAGTACAAGAAAAGAAAATAATCCTAAGAAAACTAGAAATGCTAATCTATGACCATCCTAATTAGATAGTGGATGAGAAAGAGCTTGAGGTGCTCAAGGATATGATTGAGGATGAACCTCATTTCTCTTGAAGTCATGGACCATAACCCGGTCCTTTCCACTGTTTAGCCGCTTTGCTCACAAGTTGAGCAACCATGCCTGGGAGGGTAGAATGTTTGGGGAGGTTGTGGTGGTGGAATTGTAGATGTGTTGGGGATGTTCGGGGTGGTCATGATGGAGGCAAGCAAAGCATTTTGCATTTGCATAGTCTGTGACAACCCGTATTTCGTGTCATTTCTACACAATTTATGCCTCATTATTTCAACATTTATAGTAAACTTGGTTTACTTGTTTCAAATTGCAGAACCTTAAAGGTTTAGCGGCGAATTCATGATCATAACATCACGTACATTTCATATGGACTAAGATTAGTCTACATTTCATTCACATCATTTGCATCACGTCAATTCATTCATGACATTTCATTTCACATGTAACGCGTAATTTTTATATTTAATAATCGTTATCGCGTGAGTTATTATTTTGTATATTTAATCCGTTACTTTCAAAAATGATCCCGATATATTTTATTACTTACATTTAGTTTATAAAAACTATATTTTTAGTTTTCCTAGTGTTTCAAATTTATTTGGTACATAACTCGTTAAAGTTAAATTATTACGACACGTTTCTTAAAAATTTTACGATAATTATTTTATCACCCAAAATTCACAAAGAATGTATTTTTACAATTTTTATTAACTCATTACATTCTATTTTGACCTATTAAAACTTACTTGTACCAAAAATTACCATTTACCTACACTTTACATATACTTACACAATTTTCTTACACAAATATAAATATATACAAAATATATACAAGTAAAAAATTTGAAAAAAAAAAAAATCAATATCTAACATCCCTCCCCTGGCCGACCAAGGGGAGGGTGACATTAAATGAGGTATGGTTTGTGATTGCTTATAATTTTTACACAATACTTAAAAGTCTTACTTCAATTATTTTCTCATTCATTCACATCATTTTCTCAAAGTGTTAGAAAAAAAGTTTTCTCTCTTGTTCTTTTGCTTCTCAAAACCGCCATCACATCAAGAGATCAAAGGGATCAAAATTTTCAAGTTCAAGTGTTTTTACAATCTAGTTATACTCTTTATAAGGTTTTGAAATAAAACCAAGAGTATTTAGGCTAATCCTTGTTACTTTCACCTCATCATTTTCACTTGTAAGCATGTTTTTATCATTTTCATGTTTCCTTTTCATTTCATATGTATCTTTTCATTTTTGGAGCAAGTATGCATGATATGTGATTTATACCATTTTTTTCATGATTTTAGAGTTATATATATATATTGGTCATCCTATAATTATCCCCATGGTATTCTTTGGTCTTGATGGTGATTAGGAACCCATGACACCCTAAGAAGGTGTATGGTAGGATTAGATTAGCTTTGGAGTTGATTTGAAGGGATTAGAATAGGTTTTGTCCGAGAAAACTATTTTCGATAACTATATATTTATGTTCTGTCCTTATTTCGATTTTCTGGAAAACCGACAGTTGGTACGAAACTTTGGCCTTGATATTTAGAAAATATACTTTAAAACGAATCCGTGGCGCTTGAACGGATAAAACGGAGTTATAACGAAGAAGTTATGGATTTTAAAGTTTGACGACTAAATATATATTTTTCGTAAATTTCAAGATGCGCTTTTTACTTTGTTCGGTCAAAACGAGCCTTAAGCTTCACAAATTATTTCGACTAGTCAAAATATATTAGTTTACTTCGATACGGGCTAAGGACATATTATACGAGAAAACGGATTTGAAACGACAAAGATATGCACGCTTTTATAAAGTTGCCGTAACTATTATTTTCTCAAAAACTATATTATTTTTACGCTACAAGTGTTACATTAGTCAGAACGACCATGTTTGCGGTCTGTTTTTAACAAGGTTGTGAAACTTTTGGAACGAATTGTCTTCTAGTAAAATCAAGTTCACCGCCATATTTTTCAAAACAACAAGTCGCTTTGTAAAGCGGAGTTATAGTAAATTAATTACGGATGTTCAAACTTGGCGAAACTCATTTTCTGCACAACAATTAGCCAAAATCACTATCTTTAACCCTTATTATCTTTATGATCGAGACCTTTGGACGAAAACTCCCGAATCGAAACTTCTAGATATCGATACAAACTTTCCAAAACCGTCGAGTTCGTTTCTAACGATCGACGACACCATTTTACGACTAGTTTTCCAAAGCCATTTTTGTTAATTTCATGAAAATTCCGACGACATTGTTTTGCGACGAAAAGTGAAAATTTCACCAAAAATCATTATAAAACCATTGTAGGATGACATTTTGACGTAAAAACTTGTAAAGTGATTTTTGAAGGGTCAAGACGTCAAAAGAGTATTTTTCGACGACAAGTAATATTTTCAAAACTCGCAAATGGTATAAATAACATACGAAATGCATGCATAACATTACATTGCAACTCATGACATATCATATCATTCGTAATAGGTCCCGTTGACGATCACATTATACCTCGTACTCACTTTTGCCATTATTCCGCTTTACCAAGTGAGTTTTCATAGCCCCGCTTACATGCTTTCGATTATTTTCAAACCCACGGGAGAATACATTGCACTACATTTTTTTACGATACCAAGTATGTTAAATTCATTACATTGCTTAAGTTACCGTGATTTGCCAATTTGAAAGTCCCCATTACCCGAACATGAACCGTTAATCTTTGAAGCGAGGATGAGTGGATAGATCTATCGAGGTGACGCCCATCCGGGTTGGTGAATCCCAACCAGCAAACGGATGCATTTCATTTGATAACATTACGGAGTTGTCGGCAAACACTCGCAGGGCATACATTATTGAATTGTCTAGTTTCGGGTCATGGGCTTAGAGCAATTGTAACATTATTTTTACGTGACTTGATTGTCATGCCCGATCTATACTTGTGTAGTCGATAAAACATTTACATAAACCTATGATTTCTCACCAACATTATTGTTGACCTTTTAGCAATGTATTTTCGTGTAATCGAGGCACTATCATCATGACATGGTTTAGGGACCTACATTTTGAGTCGCAAGGCCGACTTACATTATTGTACATTATGGTACTTTATTTCAAAACATCGCTTGATTTGTAACATATTTGTATTTCCGCAAACTTTGTAAACCTTTTGGGACCGATGTTGTACTCAATGTTTTTATGAAATATCCAACGATGTGTTTTTAAACGACACTTTAGGTCGCTCAATATAACTGTGATGTGGTGCTATGACAACAATCCCCGTGAATTCCATTCCACCGCAAAATGTAAATTGGGGTGTGATGATTGGTACCGAGCTACGCTTATAGAGAACTAGGTTGCATCATTGACCCTAGACAATAGCTACATTATCATAGCATCTCATCATTTCATCATAGTACATATTCACTTTTCATGCGGATTCACTTACACTTTATTCGAGATTATTTACTTTTATTTCACATCGGTTGTCACAGACATGTCTTCAGATTCTCACCCTATCACCATATCATCGGACTCTAGCTCGGATGATGTTCCAGCTAACCCCATCATGGATGATGTTGCATCACATTCCACTGAGATCGTATCTTCCATTGGATCTACTCCAGCCTTCCCACTAGTCATGACCGACACTGAGACTGAACCCTTCGAGGAGGGCGAAGTCGCACCCACTCCTCATATTAGCCCAGCTCATAACCCGATACACCTACCACCATCACCACCGCCAAAGACCATCATCACCATCTTCATCATATTTTCTTAGGGATCCTTTACTCACGATGCACTTGCCGCCCAAAAGCGTGCTCGCTTTGATATCCCTACACCACCATCCATCGAGCCCGAGCCACCGCTAGGTTCGAGTTAGAGAGAGTTCTAGGGCCGCACCGCACGACGCCTTTCTACCGAGGCATTAGGAGCCCGTATTGATGCTCAGCAGATCCAGATTGATAGTTTGACACGACGCTTGGAGGAACTGCTTGAGATAGGATTGAGCCCATCACGAGGAGGTCGAGGGTTTAGTGCTAGGTGGTTTTCGATTGACTTATCTCATCGAGTATTCAAGATAGATGATAGAGGACCGAGAGCGATAGATGAGTTGAGGCGTGAGATGCCCGAGTTGTTCGACAGAGCCGAGATGACTCGTGATGAGTTACGAGTCACCACAGAGTTATCTTTAGCTCGTGAGAGTATTGTTACTTTACAGGGTCAGATTGGTGAGTTGAGGAGTTTGATTGCTAGTTTGACTACTCAGGTTCGTGATCTCCAGGATCGAGCCGGCGGAGCACCATGAGGTGCCTTATGTAGACTTGTATTATGTATAGTTTTGACCATTATTATCCTAGTCACGAGGTGTGTGACGTAGTTTAAAGAACTTGTTGTCTTTTGGTTGTTGTACAAACAAATGTATCAAGTATTGACTCTACTATGTAGGAATGGTTTTTATTATGTATGATATCGGTCCATGTAGGCCGAAATTTTCATGTATATTATCCACGTGTGTTGTGATTATATTTGTGATATTTCGTTATTGTTCCGCCAGATTCCATTTATCTTTATGCATGTTGTGGTTGTGGATATATTTGTATGATGGTTGTTTCTACTTACGAGTTCTCATGATTGTTTCATCTTGTGATTTTGAAGAGTTATGGCAATCAAGAAAGCTACAGCTTGAAATGACCCAAGCAAAGAATTCAAAAGTTGGTGAACGATAGCATTGCTAATGCTCTAAGAGTCGAAAGGAAACAAAGTCGCCGTCCGCCGCCGAGGTCGCACGCCACCGAAGCCGCTAGGCTAGCTACACATCGTAATGCAGGAGGATCCGGGTTAAGAAATGTTCGTACAAAGATTTCAAAAGTGGCGAACCCACCAAGTTTCGAGGTACCGAGGAGCTACACCATGGTGCGATGGTTTGAAAAGTTGGAGTCAGTGTTTTTGCTTTGTAACTGTCCGGATGATAGTAAGGTTAAATTTGCTACGAGCACATTACTCGATGGGGCGTTGTCATGGTGGAATTCCTATGCTCAACCGATTGGGATGGAGAATGCTTTCAAGCTTACTTGGGAGCAATTTAAGGGCTTGGTGACTAAGAAGTTTTGTCCTCGAACAGAAATCAAAAAGTTGGAGACGGAGTTCTATGAATTAGTAACCATTGGGTATGATATTGACACTTACATTCGGAGATTCCAAGAATTAGCCGCGTTATGCCCGTCCATGGTTTCTGATAATGAAAAGTTGCTAGAGGCTTTTATCGGGGGACTTCCCGAGGTGATTCAAGGAGATGTGACTTCTTTTGATCCACAAACAATTGAGGAAGCTATTCGAGTGACTCGTGGTTGATGGCACAAGTGGTGAAGAGAGGTAAGTACACCAACACTAACCGAAACAACAACAACAACCCCAACAACCGCTTCAACAACAATAACCGAGCCAACTACAACAACAACAATAGCAACAACAACAAACGGAAGTGGGACAACACTAGGGGTAGAATGCTACTCAACAACCACCCAAGAGGCAAGAGGTTGCTAAGGTTTATGTCATGGGTCAAAAGGAAGGAAAAGGATATTCGGGGTTTTGCCAAGTGTAATAGGTGTTTGAGTCATCACAATCCGGTCGATGTCCCGATCCATGTGAAAATTGCAAGAAAGTTGGTCACCGTATTAGGGATTGCAAGTCGCCACAAGTTACATGTTTTGGTTATGGGAACCCGGACACTACAAGAAGGATTGTAAGAAGGGAAGAAATCAAGCAACCGAATCAAGGAGGTATGGCACAAGGAAGGGTTTATGTCATTGAGGCGGAGAAGATAAGGAGGACCCGAATGTCATCACGGTACGCTCTTCTCAATAATCGTTATGCTTCGCTTTATTTGATTCGGTGCCGATAAAAGTTTTGTGTCCACCGATTTGCACCTTTGCTCAACATTAAACCAACTACACTAGACATATCATACAACGTCGAATTAGCTAATGGTAGCGTAGTTAGCACCAACACCATTGTCCGCGGTTGCACATTTAATTTTCTTAATCATCCTTCAACATAGACCTCATGCCCGTAGAGCTTGGTAGTTTTGACGTCGTCATCGGCATGGATTGGTTATCTAAGCATCGCAAAGATCATTTGTGATGAGAAAGTTGTTCATCTTCCTTATAACGGCGAAACTTTGATTATTCGTGGGGAACGGTGGAACTAGACTTAGTATCATATCGCATCAAAACGGAGAAGTACATAAAGAAAGGTTGTCTTGCTTTCTTAGCCCATGTAACCGAGAAAAGTCGGAGGAGAAGCGACTTGAAGATGTACCTATTGTCCGTGAATTTTCTCAAGTTTTTCCCGAGGATTTACCGGACTTCCACCGCACGCCAAGTAGAATTTCAAATTGACTTAGTGCCCGAGTCGCACCGATTGCGCGAGCACCGCACGCTTAGCACCATCCGAAATGCAAGAGTTGTCTAATCAATTGCAAGAACTTCTAGACAAAGGATTCATTAGGCCGAGTTCCTCGCCTGGGGAGCACCGGTCTTGTTTGTGAAGAAGAAAGATGGATCCTTCCGAATGTGCATAGATTATCGAGAGTTGAACAAGTTAACGGTGAAGAATCGTTACCCACTCCCGTAATTGATGACTTGTTCGATCGCTTGCAAGGTTCTAGTATTTATTCCAAGATTGATCTCCGGTCGGGTTATCATCAACTTCGAGTTCGGAAGAGGATATTCAAAACAAATATTTAGAACACGCTACGGTCATTACGAGTTTCAAGTGATGCCGCTTGATTGACTAATGCACCGCGGTATTCATGGATCTCATGAATAGAGTTTGTGTCCGATTTGGACAAGTTTGTTATAGTGTTCATCGACGACATCTTGATTTACTCCAAGAGCAAAGAAGAGCACGAAGAGCATTTAAGGACGATTTTAAGGCTACTCAAGAATGAGAAGTTGTATGCCAAGTTTTCAAGTGTGATTTTGGAACCACAAAGTGCAATTTCTTGGTCACATCATTGATAGTCAAGGACTACAAGTTGATCCCGCAAAGATTGAAGCCGTGAAAGATTGGGCTACTCCAACAAATCCTACGTAAATTGACAATTTCTAGGACTAGCCGGTATTACCGAAGGTTCATCAAGGTTTTTCAAAGATAGCAAGACCTTTGACCAAGTTGACACAGAAAAAACAAGAAGTACGAGTGGGAAAGAAACAAGAAGTTGCTTTTCATTGTTGAAGCAAAAGCTTTGCAAAGGCGCCAATTTTGGCACTACCCAAGGCATTGAGAACTTTGTTGTATATTGCGACGCTCGCATAAAGGACTTGGGGCTGTTTTAATGCAAAATGAGAAGGTGATAGCGATGCTTCTCGACAACTTAAGACTCATGAGAAGAATTACACCACTCATGATCTCGAGTTAGAGCCGTAGTTTTGCACTCAAGATTTGGAGACACTACCTCTACGGTACAAAGTGCACAAAGGTTTACCGACCACAAGAGTTTGCAATATATTCTTGATCAAAAGGAGCTTAATATGAGGCAACGCCGTTGGTTGGAGTTACTCAATGACTATGATTGTGAAATCAAGTATCACCCGAAAAGCCAATGTTGTGGCCGATGCTCTTAGTCGGAAAGAGAGGCCTAAACCTTTAAGAGTTCGATCATTGAATGACGATTATTTCTCCTTTACCATCGAAAATCCACGAAGCACAAGTCGAGGCACTTAAGGAGGAAAACCGACCAAGTGAAAAGCTTTATGGTATGCCCGAGAACGCAAACGGTTTTGTAAAGAGAGCGATGGAGTACTATGTTTCAAGGATAGAATGTGGTTCCATTGTATGGCGGAATACGAGAATTGATTATGCATGAGTCGCATAAGTCAAAGTATTCTATTCATCCAGATCGGATAAGATGTATCAAGATCTTAAGAAGCTTTATTGGTGGCCGAACATGAAAGCGGAAATTGCCACGCACGTTAGCAAATGCCTTACCGCTTCTAAGGTAAAAGTCGAATACCGTGCCTTCGTGATTACTCCAACAACCGGAAATTCCTCAATGGAAATGGGAACGATTACGATGGACTTTGTTACGAAACTTCCTAAGACATCGGGAGGTTACGACGCTATTTGGGTAATTGTTGATCGCCTTACCAAGTCACCCATTTCATACCGATTAGAGACTTATTCCATGGAGCAACTCACTAGACTTTATGTCAAGGAAATAGTCTCGAGGCACGGAGCACCAATTTCTATCATTTCCGACAGAGATAGTCGATTCACTTCAAACTTCGAATTCATTGCAAGATTCATTCGAACCGATTAGAGATGAGCACAAGATATCACCCACAAACCGACGGTCAAAGTGAAAGGACCATTCAAACGTTAGAAGATATGCCGAGGGCATGTGTAATTGATTTTGGAAATGGTTGGGCTAACCATTTGCCATTGATTGAATTCTCGTACAACAATAGTTATCACACCAAGATAAAGATGGCACCATTCGAGGCACTCTATGGTCGAAAGTGCCGATCACCGCTTGTTGGGCCGAGGTAGAGACGCACAACTCATCGGGTCCGTAAATGGTACGGAAACCACCGAAAAGATAGTTCAAATTGTGATAGACTCGTAACCGCCAGAGTCGATGTAAAAGTTATGCGGATGTTAGACGCAAGGATTTGGAATTTCAAGTGGGTGACAAAGTTATGTTGAAAGTATCGCTTGGAAAGGCGTGGTACGATTTGGAAAGCGTGGAAAGTTGAACCCGAGATACATTGGACCATTCAAGATTTTGAGCCGAGTTGGTCCTGTAGCTTATCGACTTGATCTTCCACCGTAACTCAGTCATGTGCACAACACGCTTCACGCTTCAAACTCAAGAAGTGTCTTTCGGACGAATCGCTCGTTATTCCATTGGACGAAGTTCAACTGACGACAAACTCAACTTTGTGGAGGAACTCAGAGAAATTATGGACCGCGAGGTCAAGCAGTTGAAACAGAGTCGTATTCCTATTGTGAAAGTTCGTTGGAATTCTCGACGAGGTCCCGAGTTTACTTGGGAACGGAAGACCGATGCGACACAAGTATCCTCATCTTTTCACCGACACCGTTAGACCTAATAACGATTGAATTCGTGGACCAATTCCTTTTGGATGGGCGAATGTGACAACCCGTACTTTCGTGTCATTTCTACACAATTTATGCCTCATTATTTCAACATTTATAGTAAACTTGGTTTACTTGTTTCAAATTGCAGAACCTTAAAGGTTTAGCGGCGAATTCATGATCATAACATCACGAACATTTCATATGGACTAAGATTAGTCTACATTTCATTGACATCATTTGCATCACATTAGTTCATTCATGACATTTCATTTCACATTTATCGCGTAATTTTTATATTTAATAAACGTTATCGCGTGAGTTATTATTTTGTATATTTAATCCGTTACTTTCAAAAATGATCCCGATGTATTTTTAAACTTACATTTAGTTTATAAAAACTATATTTTTAGTTTTCCTAGTGTTTCAAATTTATTTGGTACATAAATCGTTAAAGTTAAATTATTACGACGCTTTTCTTAAAAATTATACGATAATTATTTTATCACCCAAATTTCACAAGGAATGTATTTTACAATTTTATTATCTCATTACATTCTATTTTGACCTATTAAAACTTACTTGTACCAAAAAGTTACCATTTACCTACACTTACACTTACACTTTTACTTACACTTTTCTACAAATTATACAAATATATATACAAGTAATACAAAAAAAAAAAAAAAAATAAAATATCTACATCCCTCCCCTTGGCCGACCAAGGGGAGGGTGACATTAAATGATTGTATGGTTTGTGATTGTTATGTTTTTACTCAACATAAAAGTCTTACTTCAATTATTTTCTCATCATTCATTTCATTTTTTCAAAGTGTTAGAAAAAATTTTCTCTCTCTTTTTTCTTGCTTCTATAAACCGGTCACACATCAAGAGATCAAAGGATCAAAATTTTCAAGTTCAAGTGTATAAACAATCTAGTTATCACTCTTTATAAGGTTTTGAAATAAAACCAAGAGTATTTAGGATTAATCCTTGTTACTTTCACCTCATCATTTTCACTTGTAAGCATGTTTTTATCATTTTCATGTTTCCTTTTCATTTCATATGTATCTTTTCATTTTTGGAGCAAGTATGCATGATATGTGATTTATACCATTTTTTTCATGATTTTAGAGTATATATATATATTTGGTCATCCTATAATTATCCCCATGGTATTCTTTGGTCTTGATGGTGATTAGGAACCCATGACACCCTAAGAAGGTGTATGGTAGGATTAGATTAGCTTTGGAGTTGATTTGAAGGGATTAGAATAGGTTTTGTCCGAGAAAACTATTTTCGATAACTATAATTTATGTTCTGTCCTTATTTCGATTTTCTGAAAACCGACAGTTGGTACGAAACTTTGGCCTTGATATTTAGAAAATATACTTTAAAACGAATCCGTGGCGCTTGAACGGATAAAACGGAGTTATAACGAAGAAGTTATGGATTTTAAAGTTTGACGACTAAACGATATAGTTTTCGTAAATTTCAAGATGCGCTTTTACTTTGTTCGGTCAAAACGAGCCTTAAGCTTCACAAATTATTTCGACTAGTCAAAATATATTAGTTTACTTCGATACGGCTAAGGACATATTATACGAGAAAACGGATTTGAAACGACAAAGATATGCACGCTTTCATAAAGTTGCCGTAACTATTATTTTCTCTAAAACTATATTATTTTTACGCTACAAGTGTTACATTAGTCAGAACGACCATGTTTGCGGTGTTTTTAACAAGGTTGTGAAACTTTTGGAACGAATTGTCTTCTAGTAAAATCAAGTTCACCGCCATATTTTTCAAAACAACAAGTCGCTTGTAAAGCGGAGTTATAGTAAATTAATTACGGATGTTCAAACTTGGCGAAACTCATTTTCTCGCACAACAATTAGCCAAAATCACTATCTTTAACCCTTATTATCTTTATGATCGAGACCTTTCGACGAAAACTCCGAATCGAAACTTCTAGATATCGATACAAACTTTCCAAAACCGTCGAGTTCGTTCTTCTAACGATCGACGTACACCATTTTACGACTAGTTTTCCAAAGCCATTTTTGTTAATTTCATGAAAATTCCGACGACATTGTTTTGCGACGAAAAGTGAAAATTTCACCAAAAATCATTATAAAACCATTGTAGGATGACATTTTGACGTAAAAACTTGTAAAGTGATTTTTGAAGGGTCAAGACGTCAAAAGAGTATTTTTCGACGACAAGTATTATTTTCAAAACTCGCAAATGGTATAAATAACATACGAAATGCATGCATAACATTACATTGCAACTCATTACATATCATATCATTCGTAATAGGTCCCGTTGACGATCACATTATACCTCGGTGTACTCACTTTTGCCATTATTCCGCTTTACCAAGTGAGTTTTCATAGCCCCGCTTTACATGCTTTCGATTATTTTCAAACCCACGGGAGAATACATTGCACTACATTTTTTTTGTACGATACCAAGTATGTTAAATTCATTACATTGCTTAAGTTACCGTGATTTGCCAATTTGAAAGTCCCCATTACCCGAACATGAACCGTTAATCTTTGAAGCGAGGATGAGTGGATAGATCTATCGAGGGTGACGCCCATCCGGGTTGGTGAATCCCAACCGTGCAAACGGATGCATTTCATTTGATAACATTACGGAGTTGTCTCGCAAACACTCGCAGGGCATACATTATTGAATGTCTAGTTTCGGGTCATGGGCTTAGAGCAATTGTAACATTATTTTTACGTGACTTGATTGTCATGCCCGATCTATACTTGTGTAGTCGTATAAAACATTTACATAAACCTATGATTTCTCACCAACATTATTGTTGACCTTTTAGCAATGTATTTTCGTGTAATCGAGGCACTATCATCATGACATGGTTTAGGGACCTACATTTTGAGTCGCGCCCGACTTACATTATTGTACATTATGGTACTTTATTTCAAAACATCGCTTGATTTGTAACATATTTGTATTTCCGCAAACTTTGTAAACCTTTTGGGACCGATGTTGTACTCAATGTTTTTATGAAATATCCAACGATGTGTTTTTAAACGACACTTTAGGTCGCTCAATATAACTGTGATGTGGTGCTATGACAACAATCCCGTGAATTCCATTCCACGCAAAATGTAAATTGGGGTGTGACATGTGATCCCCTGTTCCCTATGGTGCTAATGACGTTGGCTCTAAGTAGCTCCTCCTATTTCTTAAATTCGGCTTAAGTTCATTTAGCTCCATTCCATATGGATCTCGGTTTACCTCTTTTCCTTTCGGTAACTCGGGTTGTATCACCCTTTGGGTTAAAAGGTGTTCACGGATGACATCCTTATCGGCCAAACGGGTTAGGTAGGGAAGAGCGCGGTCATTGATTGCATCAAGAGCCATGAGTGACCACTTATCCGAGTAGACACAAGTTCCTCGGTTGGGAATTCCTAACACTCGAGCAAAGTTGCTTAATGTGATGGTGTAGTCGTTTTGGTTGATTCTAAACCTAAGACAAAATTCATCATCTTCTTCATCACTAAAGCCGGTCACACTAGCATAGAATTCTAACACAAACCTAGGACAAATTGGTTCATCGATGTCAAGAAGACAATCGAATTGAATGGCGGCTAGTTCTTCATGAAGATTGGTATTTTCAAGGAAGGATGAGTGAATGGTTCTACCTCATGGAAATACCTTGATTCTAGACTCTTAAATATTTCTACTTGTTCCTTGGTAAGTCCTTTGGTTTTGTGGTGTTTGGGAATGTAGTTAAGGGTGTCTTTGTGATCATAGAATCTTGCGGCTACCATGGTTATTCCTAAGGACAAGAATTGATATGTTAAAAGTAAGAATAAATTTTAACGTTTTTGTTCTAGTGTGTGCCTATATGAAAACAATTTGGAGTTGCGGTTATCTCGACTCATTTTATGCACAAAATGGTTTTAGTGGGGTGTTTGGCAAATACCATGAGATAACCCAAATGCTCCTAATTCAATGTGGCTTCATTTGAATATACCCGGAATGCATATTAGTTATGCAATACCTTTAGTATTCAAGAGCATGCAAGTGATGAAAATTTAACGTTTCTATTTGTATTAGCAATGAAAATTTGTTTTCCTACAAGTGAGAAGCTTTTCAAAACTTTTGACATGGGGTGTTTGGTTGTTTGAATAAGGCCTTATATTTATTATCTATCAATTAGTGGGAAGCATGATTTGTTTATGCAATATGATAATGTAGTACCTAATTTCAATGACTAGTTATGCAATTTGCCAATTGAATTCATATTTGGTATAAAAGCATACATAAAACCCCATGTAATGATTTGTGATAGTTTTGTGCATAAATAAGAATCCTAGACTCAGAATTAAGAGATGAAATGTAGTTAGGATACTTACAATGATGTTATCTTCAGTGATTAGTGAGTGGGAAGATGACAATAATGAGCTTGGTTTAAGTTTTACACGTTTTGGTAAAGTGGGTTTTGAGGAAGAGGATGTTTTGTATATAGCGCTTTTTTACAGAGACACCACGGACCGACGGCACCAAATATTTGGTTCCGTCTTTGTTGTCGTTGGTGCCATGGCTACGATGGTGTACAAGACAAAATTGTTTTGTTTTGACTATTCTAATGTTTTGGGCTATGTTTATCCTACATGTTTGGTTCCATTAATCCTAAACCAAGTCTAAGAAGATTAAAAGGTTCTCGTTTAAGAGGTTTAGTTAAGATGTCGGCAATGTTGTCTTGAGGATACTTTCTCGATTGAAATGTTTCCTTTTGAACATTGTCGCGAAGAAAGTGATGACGGATTTCAATGTGCTTTGTACGAGCATGTTGAACGGATTCTTCTTGAGATCGATGGCTCCTTTGTTGTCGCAAAGTATCACAATGTCGTTGAGATGAATTCCGTAGTCTCGAGAGCTTGCTTCATCCAAAGAGCTTGTTGACATGCTTTTCCGGTGAGACGTACTCGGCTTCATGGTTGAGATGGCTAAAGCCGTTTTTTTTGCAAACCATGAGGTGAGACAATGTCCAACAAAAGTGCAAATACCACTTGTACTTTTCTATCGACATAATCACCGGCATGATCCGAGTCGGCATACACTATGGTTTCTATACCCGTTCCTTTGGGATACCATAATCCTAAACACGTTGTTCCCTTAATATATCTAAAATCCTTTTAAGGCTTCTAAGTGTGATGCCTTTGGGTTTTCTTGAAAGCGAGCACATAGACAAACACTAAACATAATGTCGGGTCTACTAGCCGTAAGATAGAGTAGGCTACCAATCATTCCTCTATATTTAGTGTTATCTACGGATTCACCTTCTTCGTCCTTGGTGAGTTTAGTGTCCGAGGACATGGGTGTTTTAGTTGGTTTGGAATCTTCAAGACCAAATTTCTTAAGCATGTCTTTTATATATTTAGATTGGTTAAAGAAAATACCATCTTCTAGTTGTTTAATTTGAAGTCCTAGAAAGAAGTTTAACTCACCCATCATACTCATTTCAAACTCGTCATGCATGATTTTAGAAAATCATCACATAGTTCTTGACAAGTTGATCCGAATATAATGTCATCAACGATATTTGAACAATAATAATTTGTGATTCCTTTTCTTGGTAAAAGAGTATTATCTACTAATCCCATAGTATATTTGTTATCAATAAGAAAAGTCTTAAGACGGTCGTACCAAGCTTTAGGTGCTTGTTTAAGGTCGTATAATGCTTTCTTGAGTTTGAAGACATGATGTGGTTTCTCAAAGTCGGTAAAACCGGAGGTTGAGCAACATACACTTCTTCGTTAATAAACCCATTAAGGAAAGCACTTTTAACATCCATTTGAAATAATTTAAAGTCATAAGCACATGCATAAGCAAGTAATATTCTAATAGATTCAAGTCTAGCTACCGGTGCATAAGTTTCATCATAGTCAATTCCATCTTGTTGATTATAACCTTGTGCAACAAGCCTAGCTTTGTTTCTAGATACTACACCATTTTTGTCCATTTTATTTTGAAAGACCCATTTTGTTCCAATTATAGTTTGATCTTTGGGTTTTGGAACTAGTTTCCAAACATCATTTCTAACTAATTGGTTTAATTCTTCTTGCATGGCCATTACCCATGATTCATCTTTTATTGCTTCATTTATGGTTTTAGGTTCAATGGTGGATACAAAACAAAAATGATTACTTTGATTTTGGGCTTGTGACCTTAAGGTTCTTTGATTAAGTTGTCCTATGACCTTTTCTAAAGGATGACTTTTAGATTCTTTGATGTTGATAATTTCCTTATTTAATGGTTCATCTTCCTTGTTATTATTAATTTGACTTTCTATTATTTGACTTTCAACTAAGTCATCATCTACCAAAGGTGATGTCTTAGAGGGAGGTGGACTTTCGTCAAATGTTATGTTCAACGATTCCTCGACTATCATTGTTTCTTTATTTAAGACAATGTAAGCTTTACTAGTTTGAGAGTAACCAAGAAATACACCTTCATAAGACTTTGGGTCAAACTTGGTGAGATAATCCTTAGTATTAAGAATAAAGCATTTACAACCAAAGACTCTAAAATATCCTAACGTTGGCTTTTTACCTTTATAAAGTTCATATGGTGTTTTGTTTAGGAAAGGACGATTAAGACTCTATTTAAAATATATGTAGAAGTGTCAAGCGTTACACCAAAACTTTTGAGGAATGTTTTGTTCATTAAGCATTGTTCTACTCATTTCTTGAATTGTTCTATTTTTACGTTCTACTACTCCATTTGATTGAGGTGTTCGTGGAGCGGAAAAGTTATGTGTTATACCATTTGTATCACAAAAGTTTCCAAATTGAGTTTCGTTGTCAAATTCACGACCATGATCCGTTCGGATCGACACAATTTTGACACCTAGAAGGTTTTGAATTTTCTTGCTAAGTATTTCAAATTTATCAAAAGCTTCATTTTTGGTTTTCAAAAATAACGTCCAAGTAAACCTTGAGTAATCATCTACTATGACCAAAGTGTATAAGTTGCCTCCATAGCTTCTTATAGCGGATGGTCCAAACAAGTCCATATGTAATAATTCTAGACACTTAGATGTGGACACCATATTTTTAGATTTGTGACTACTATGTGTTTGTTTACCAATTTTGCAAGCGTCGCAAAAGTGTTGGTCATATTTTAGTTTTGGTAAATTCCTAACTAACTCTTTTGAAGATAGGTTTTGTATAAGTCTCATATTAGCGTGACCTAAGCGCCTATGCCAAAGAGATGAGCTATCGCTCTAATGTTGTTAGCAAAGTTTGTCATTATATGTTTTATCTATTTTCATGACGATATGTTATTTTTCCTAACTCCTTTAGCTATGGTGATACCATCTTTTAGTATTTTACTACCATTTTCATCAAATAGTACTTTATACTTTTTATCACATAGTTGGCTAATACTAAGTAGATTAAATCCTAACCTATCCACATGAGCAACATTTTCAATAGTTAGGGAGTTATGAGCAATCGTACCTTTGCCAATGATTTTGCTTTTGAGATTGCTACCGAAAGTGACATTACCTCCGTCATACTCTTGGTATGATGAGAAGAGACTTTGTTGCCGTCATGTGTCGTGAGCATCCACTATCTTTTATCCATTCATCGGGTTCCAATCCAACTTTCAAGCATACCTAAGAAGCAAATAACTCAAGCATTTGGTCCCCAATATCTCATGGGTCCATTTGGGTTAAACATACCATTTATTTGATTCATGTATGGAAATGATGGGTAAGAGTTCCATGGCATGTAATCTGGAGTTTGATATGGTCTAGAAAGTTTTGATTCCAACCGTTGTGTTGGTAGTTAGGTTGAACGTTGTGGTTGCTCTTAGGAAAGGCGTTTGGCAAAAGAAGTTTTATATCGTTGTTGAGTAGTTTTGATCTAAATTCATTTTAACAAGTCCTACTCCCGATGTAACAAATTGGTTTTAGTTTAATATTATCATTGGTTTTCTTTGTTACTTTGACAAATTCAAGACGGTCCGTATTGCGAACATTACATCTCAATGAAGTACCCATGGCACCATTTTAGCTGTGGGACGGAACCCTTATTTTGGTTCCGTCTGTCCGTCTTTATCTTCAGCAGCTTTTGATGAATGTTCGTCCTTTTCGCCGTTTTGTTTTGACTCTTTGGAATTAATACTTCATTAAAACCTAGCCCATTCATGTCTCCGGTGTTTTATGGATTTTAACTATTTCATCGGCAAGAGCGATGTTTTTGTTAAACCTTTTAAACTTAGAATTATTTTCTATTAGAACTTCTTGTGTGAGCTTTAGTTTTCTATTTCAAGATTAAGCTCTTGACATGATTTACAATCATCGTCATTTGCTTTTCCTTTTCAAGTCGTTTTGCTTTTTCTTTCAACTCATATACTTCATTTTCCAAAATTCCTTTTGGTTTTAAAAATTTATTTTAGTTATGATTTTTAGACTTAGCTCACACAATTGATTATATTGTTTTTGCAAGGTGTCATCATCTATAGAAGAATAAGAAGAGTCGGAAAGTACCTCATTTGACTCATGTGCCATTAGAGCGATCTCTTCCTTGCTTGATTCTTCATCGTCTTCACTATCACTCCAAGCACCACTTACAAAAGCTCGTTGAGTTTTGCTTTTAGGTGGCTTGGGACATTCTCCTATGAGATGACTTGCATCACCACATCTAAAACACTTTCTTTCACCTTTATCCTTCTTATCATCCCGATCTTTTCGAATGGCTTCTTTCTCTTCTCGAGGTTGTCTTATGTGACAACCCGTACTTCGTGTCATTTCTTGACACGATTCATGTCTCATTATTTCAACATTTTAGTAAACTTGGTTTACTTGTTTCAAATTCGCGTAACCTTGGAGGTTTAGCGGCGAATTCATGATCATGACATCACGTACATTTCATATGGACTATGATTAGTCTACATTTCATTGACATCATGTGCATCTCATTAGTATCATTCACGACATTTCATTTCACCCTTCAACGCGTAATTTTTATGTTTAATAATTTTTATCGCGTGAGTTTTTATTTTGATTATTTAACCCGTTACTTTCAAAATGATCCCGAGGTATTTTTAAACTCACATTTAGTTTATAAAACTATATTTTAGTTTTCCTAGTGTTTCAAATTTATTTGGTACTTTAATCGTTAAAGTTTAATTATTACGTCGTTTTTCTTAAAAATCTTACGATAATTATTTTATCACCCGATTTTCACAAGGAAAGTATTTTTACAATTTTATTAACTCATTACATTCTATTTTGAGCTATTAAAACTTACTTGTACCAAAATTCTCATTTACCTTTATTTGTACTTTCACACATTTTACTTACACTTTTCTACAAATAAACACAAGATAATACAAGTATCAATTTATACAAGATTTAAAAAAAAAAAAAAATAAATTGAGAGACAACCTCCCCAAAACCGCCAAGGGAGGGTATCTCATAAATGTTAGTATGGTTATGTTTTTTGTAATAATGTTTCTACAAAACTTAAAGTCTTATAACTTCAAATAATTTCACATACATCTCATTTCAAAGTGTTAGAACAAATATTTCTCTCTTCTTTTGGGACTCCATAACCGCCACTCTACAAGAACCAAGGGATCAAAACTTTCTTCAAGATCAAGTGTTTTTTCAACCTAGTTTATATCCTTTTCATGGTTTTGAAATAAAACCAAGGATATTTAAGTTAATCCTTTGTTACCTACACCTCTTCACTTGCACTAGTAAGCATATTCTTATCATTTTATGTTTCCTTATCATTTTCATATGTTTCTTATCATTTTTGGAGCTTATATGCATGTTATGTAATTTATACCATTTATTTCATGATTTTAGAGGTTTTATATACTTATTAGTCATCCTATAATTACTCCCATGGTATTCTTTGGTATTGATGGTGATTAGGAACCCATGACACCCTAAGAAGGTGTATGGTAGGATTAGATTAGCTTTGGAGTTGATTTGAAGGGATTAGAATAGGTTTTGTCCGAGAAAACTATTTTCGTAAACTATATTTTACGTTCTGTCCTTAAAACGAAATTCTGGAAAACCCACTGATGGTACGACCTTTTGGCCTTGATAATTAGAAAATATACTTTAAAACGAATCCGTGGCCTTTTGAACGGATAAAACGGAGTTATAACGAAGTTGGTGAATTTTTAAAGTTTGACGACGAAAAGTATATTTTTCTGAAAATTTCAGCAAGCAGTTTTACATATTTCGGGTCAAAACGAGCCTTAAGCTTCACAAATTATTTCGACTAGTCAAAATATATTAGTTTACTTCGATACGGCTAAGGACATATTTTACGTGAAAACGGATTTAAAACGACAAATATATGCACGTTTTTATAAAGTTGCCGTAAATATTATTTTCGAAAATTATATTATTTTTACGTTACAAGTATTTCATTAGCTATATCGTCCATGTTTGCGGCGCTTTTAACCATGATGTGAAACTTTTATAACGAATTGTCTTCTAGTAAAATCAAGTTCATCGGCCATATTTTTCAAAACAAAAGCCGTTTGTCAAGCGGAGTTATAGTAAATTATTTACGGATGTTCAAACATTGGCGAAACTTATTTTCTCGCACACAATTAGCAAAACCACCATCTTTAGCCTTTGATATCTTTATGATCGAGACCTTTTGAACGAAAACTCCTGAACTGAAACTTCTAGATATCGATACAAACTTTCCAAAACCGTCGAGTTCGTTTCTAACGATCGACGTACACCATTTTACGACTAGTTTTCCAAAGCCATTTTGTTAATTTCATGATTTTTCCGACGACATTGTTTTGCGACGAAAAGTGGTAATTTCACCAAAATCATTATAAAACCATTGTAGGATGACATTTTGACGTAAAACATGTAAAGTCATTTTGAAGGGTCAAGACGTCAAAAGAGTATTTTTCGACGACGAGTAATATTTTCAAAACCCGTAAATGGTATAAATAACATACTGAAATGCATGCATAACATTACATTGCAACTCATGACGATCATATCCTTCACAATAGGTCAAGATTAACGTATCACATTACATCTCGTGTACCCACTTTTGTCTTCGCATCATTCCACCAAGTGAGTTTTCATAGCCCCACTTTTCTTGTTTTAATGTTTTGAATTACTTTTTGGGAGATACATGCTCAAACTGTTTTCATTTACTTTCACAAGTACATTAACTTTGATGGATTACCGTGAGTTTCATAGCCCCTACTTTTACTTGCTTTCATAACTGCTTTGGGGAGATACATGCTCATCATCTTTTATGACATTCATATCTATTTGCAAACTACATGCTTAACCGAACTTAATGTTTAGTCATATCCTATATCATAAATCATTGTCTTTGAATGCCTTGAATGTCTTGGGATTATCATTGACCGAATGTCTTGGGATTATCATTGAATGTCTTGGGATTATCATTGGACCGAATGTCTTGGGATTATCATTGGACAATTGTCAATGTCTTGGGATTATCATTGTCTTTGAATGTCTTGGGATTATCATTGTCTTTGAATGTCTTGGGATTATCATTGACTATACATATCTTGGCAATGGGTTGTGAACACACAGTTGCAAGTTTTGTATGGGCGGGACTTGAACCGAGTGGATTCACAATGCCTTTGCTGCATAAACGATTTCTAAAGGCTTTACATTTCAAAACAAACTCTATGAACTCACTCAACCTTTGTGTTGACACTTTTAGCATGTTTTATCTCAGGTATCTAAGGCATTCACTTCATGGCATGCATTTGGACACATCATGGAGTCGCGATGACGACGCGTCTCACTTGGGTTTTACGTACTTTAAAACATCGTTTGAATTGTAACAAACTTATTTCCGCACAAGTTGATTTTCATTTGGGACCTACTTTGTAAACTCTGATTATTTTATTAAATCAAACGATGTATTTTTCAAACGACACTTTAGGTCGCTCAATATAACTGTGATTGTGATGCTATGACAATCAATCCCGTGAATTCCATTCCACGCAAAAATGTAATTTGGGGTGTGACAGATTGGCATCGAGCTTCATTATAGAGAACTAGGTTGCATCATTGACCCTAGACTATAACTACATCATCATAGCATCTCATCATTTCATCACAAGTGCATGTTCACTTTACATGCGGTTTATACGTACATTTTTCGAGTTATTCACTTTCATTTCACATCGATTGTCACATGGATGCCCTTAAATGCCCATTCCATTATTCTTTCTTCATACTCTAACGTGGAGAATTCCTTGTCATTCCTTATCACAATTTTTTTATCACCGATTCATCATCGATAACGACGAATGCCGAGATAAACCTTTATATAGGGCAAAGTCACTCTCACTCCTTTGTTTCACCACTAACATGTCGAGTTACACTTTATTCACACATTAAGTCACTAAACCACCATACATTTGAAGCACTTACAACACATCATAACCCATCTTTTTGGAACCCGTCGATCATTTTGAAAGATAGCCTCAAACTTATCGTTTCTTATCACATTTCTTTGGAGCGTTTATTATTAACATCGGATTTTGCTACGCCTCACATTTCCTCTTGTTTTGAAGAAGATATGGCAATCAAGAAAGCTACAGCTTGAAATGACCCAAGCGGCTATTCGTGGTTAGTGAATGATAGCATTGCTAATGCTCTAAGAGTTGAAAGGAAACGGTGGTCTCTGCCGCCGCCGAGGTCATGATCGTCAGAGCCGCTAGGCTAGTCTCACATCGGAAATGCCGGAGGATCCGGAGTTAAGAAATGTTCGTACAAGAATTTCAAAAGTTGTGAGCCCACGAAATTTAGAGGTACCGAGGAGCTACAAAGAATGGTTCGATGGTTTGAAAAATTGGAATCGTGTTTTGCTATGTAACCGTCCGGATGATAGTAAAGTTAAATTTGCTACGAGCACATTACTCGATGGAGCATTATCGTGGTGGAATTCTTATGCTCAACCGATTGGGATGGAGAATGCTTTCAAGCTTACTTGGGAGCAATTTAAGGGTTTGGTGACTAAGAAGTTTTGTCCACGCACGGAAATCAAAAAGTTGGAGACGGAGTTCTATGAATTAGTAACCATTGGGTACGATATTGACACTTACATTCGGAGATTCCAAGAATTGGTCGTGTTATGCCCGTCCATGGTTTCGATAATGAGAAGTTGCTAGAGGCTTTCATCGGGGACTTCCCAAATTATTCAAGGCGATGTGACTTCTTCGACCCAAACGATTGAGGAAGCTATTCGATTGACTCAAAAGCTAATGGCCCGTAGTGAAGAAGAGGCAAGTACCCCAACACCAACCAAAACAACAACAACCCCAACAACCGCACCAACTACTACAATAACCAAAACAATGACAACAACACCGATAACCAAATCAACAACAACAAAAGAAAATGGGAAAATGACCGAGGAGGTTACAATAACAACAATCAAGACCGTAACACTAACCATCATCAACAATGAATAGAGGCAAGAGACGCAATGGTTTATGTTGTCGCACCAATAGAAGCGAGAGGTTATGCCGAACCTACCCATTATGTAATCGATGTAAGTATCATCACACGGGACTTTGTCCTGTTATGCTACAAGTGTCAAAAACTAGGACACCATGCCGGAATTGTAGAGGCAAGACCATAGTTACGTGCTTCGGATGTGGGGAGCAAGGACACTATCAAGTCAATGTCCTCAAAACCAAGGTCAACAAGTCGAAGGTGCTCATGGGAATGTATATATGTTAGAAGGAGGAGGAGGAGCTCGTCAAGGTATCAACGACGCGAAGACCAAGAAGTTCGGAAACTAATGTCTTATTTCTCCTTATGTACTATGTCGTACTAAGTTTATGTTTTCCATCGTATCCAAACTTTATAACCTAAGATGTACTACTTTTGCTAAACCACTCGTTGTAAAATATTCTCATCTATCGTACTTTATTTTCTTTCCGATTTGTTATCATTTACGAGGATTTTAATTCTTTTACTTCAACTATCATTTTAACGACACTTCTCCATGTCTTCTCTCCTCGATGTTCATCACAATTTTAACATCGCTTGACTCAACACCAAACAACATATGAGTCGATTAGTCCAAGCATTGCATAGTTACTCCTAAATTATACATAGCCCGATCACCTATGTCTAATTCGGGAAGAATCATGCAATGAAGGGAGTAGTAGTCTTATATGAGTAAGCAATTCCGTGTCGAGCCAAATTTTCAAAAGATTTTCTTCAAACCACTTGTTTCCGCTTGATCCGCGTGATGCTTCTTGTTTGATGAGTTGCAAAGATCGAGCTAGAAACAAGTCGTTACCTAAACCGATTTAGCCTAATCTCATGACAGTTCTTGTTTGATGAGTTGTGAGATTAAGTAAAATCGGTTACCACAAAGTCTTTGAGGGTTTTGCTCGGAATGGGAAAGTTTGCTACCTCAAACCCTAAACCCGTTAGACCTAATAACGATTGAATTCGTGGACTGAATTCCTTTTTGATGGGCGAATGTGACAACCCGTACTTTCGTGTCATTTCTTGACACGATTCATGTCTCATTATTTCAACATTTTAGTAAACTTGGTTTACTTGTTTCAAATTGCGTAACCTTGAGGTTTAGCGGCGAATTCATGATCATGACATCACGTACATTTCATATGGACTATGATTAGTCTACATTTCATTGACATCATGAGCATCTCATTAGTACATTCACGACATTTCATTTCACCTTCAACGCGTAATTTTTATGTTTAATAATTTTTATCGCGTGAGTTTTTATTTTGATTATTTAACCCGTTACTTTCAAAAATGATCCCGAGGTATTTTTAAACTCACATTTAGTTTATAAAAACTATATCTTTAGTTTTCCTAGTGTTTCAAATTTATTTGGTACTTTAATCGTTAAAGTTTAATTATTTCGTCGTTTTCTTAAAAATCTTACGATAATTATTTTATCACCCGATTTTCACAAAGAAAGTATTTTTACAATTTTTATTAACTCATTACATTCTATTTTGAGCTATTAAAACTTACTTGTACCAAAATTCTCATTTACCTTTATTTGTACTTTCTACACATTTTACTTACACTTTTCTACAAATAAACACAAGATAATACAAGTATCAATTTATACAAGATTTAAAAAAAAAAAAATAAATTGAGAGACAACCTCCCCAAAACCGCCAAGGGAGGGTGTCTCATAAATGTTAGTATGGTTATGTTTTTGTAATAATTCATCTACAAAAGTCTTATAACCTCAAATAATTTCACATACATCTCATTTCAAAGTGTTAGAACAAAATTTTCTCTCTTCTTCCTTTGGCTCCATAACCGCCACTCTAAAGAACCAAGGGATCAAAACTTTCTTCAAGATCAAGTGTGTTTTTCAATCTAGTTTATATCCTTTTCATGGTTTTGAAATAAAAACCAAGGATATTTAAGTTAATCCTTTGTTACCTACACCTCTTCACTTGCACTAGTAAGCATATTCTTATCATTTTTAAGTTTCCTTATCATTTTCATATGTTTCTTATCATTTTTGGAGCTTATATGCATGTTATGTAATTTATACCATTTATTTCATGATTTTAGAGGTTTTATATACTTATAGTCATCCTATAATTACTCCCATGGTATTCTTTGGTATTGATGGTGATTAGGAACCCATGACACCCTAAGAAGGTGTATGGTAGGATTAGATTAGCTTTGGAGTTGATTTGAAGGGATTAGAATAGGTTTTGTCCGAGAAAAACTATTTTCGTAAACTATATTTTACGTTCTGTCCTTAAAACGAAATTCTGGAAAAACCTACTGATGGTACGACCTTTTGGCCTTGATAATTAGAAAATATACTTTAAAACGAATCCGTGGCCTTTTGAACGGATAAAAACGGAGTTATAACGGTTGTGTGGTGAATTTTTAAAGTTTGGCGACGAAAAGTATATTTTTCTGAAAAATTCAGCAAGCAGTTTTACATATTTCGGGTCAAAACGAGCCTTAAGCTTCACAAATTATTTCGACTAGTCAAAAATATATTAGTTTACTTGATACGAAGCTAAGGACATATTTTACGTGAAAACGGATTTAAAACGACAAATATATGCACGCTTTTATAAAGTTGCCGTAATATTATTTTCTCGAAAAACTATATTATTTTTACGTTACAAGTATTTCATTAGCTATATCGTCCATGTTTGCGGCGCTTTTAACCATGATGTGAAACTTTTATAACGAATTGTCTTCTAGTAAAATCAAGTTCATCGGCCATATTTTTCAAAACAAAAGCCGTTTGTCAAGCGGAGTTATAGTAAATTATTTACGGATGTTCAAACATTGGCGAAACTTATTTTCTCGCACACAATTAGCAAAACCACCATCTTTAGCCTTTGATATCTTTATGATCGAGACCTTTTGAACGAAAACTCCTGAATGAAACTTCTAGATATCGATACAAACTTTCCAAAACCGTCGAGTTCGTTCTCTAACGATCGACGACACCGCTTTTACGACTAGTTTTCCAAAGCCATTTTTGTTAATTTCATGATTTTTCCGACGACATTGTTTTGCGACGAAAAGTGGTAATTTCACCAAAAATCATTATAAAACCATTGTAGGATGACATTTTGACGTAAAACATGTAAAGTCATTTTGAAGGGTCAAGACGTCAAAAGAGTATTTTTCGACGACGAGTAATATTTTCAAAACCCGTAAATGGTATAAATAACATACTAAATGCATGCATAACATTACATTGCAACTCATGACGTGTCATATCCTTCACAATAGGTCAAGATTAACGTATCACATTACATCTCGGTGTACTCACTTTTGTCTTCGCATCATTCCACCAAGTGAGTTTTCATAGCCCCACTTTTCTTATTTTAATGAATTAAACTTTTGGGGAGATACATGCTCAAACTGTTTTCATTTACTTTCACAAGTACATTAACTTTTATGGATTACCGTGAGTTTCATAGCCCCTACTTTTACTTGCTTTCATAACTGCTTTTGGGGAGATACATGCTCATCATCTTTATGACATTCATATCTATTTGCAAACTACATGTTTAGTCATATCCTCAACTTAATGTTTAGTCATATCCTTGGGATTATCATCATAATCTTGGGATTATCATTGACCGAATGTCTTGGGATTATCATTGACCGAATGTCTTGGGATTATCATTGACCGAATGTCTTGGGATTATCATTGACCGAATGTCTTGGGATTATCATTGACCGAATGTCTTGGGATTATCATTGTCTTTGAATGTCTTGGGATTATCATTGTCTTGAATGTCTTGGGATTATCATTGACTATACATATCTTGGCAATGGGTTGTGAACACACAGTTGCAAGTTTTGTATGGGCGGGACTTGAACCGAGTGGATTCACAATGCCTTTCTTGCATAAACGATTTCTAAAGGCTTTACATTTCAAAACAAACTCTATGAACTCACTCAACCTTTGTGTTGACACTTTTAGCATGTTTTATCTCGTATCTAAGGCATTCACTTCATGGCATGCATTTGGACACATCATGGAGTCGCGATGACGACGCGTCTCACTTGGGTTTTACGTACTTTAAAACATCGTTTGAATTGTAACAAACTTATTTCCGCACAAGTTGATTTTCATTTGGGACCTACTTTGTAAACTCGATTATTTTATTAAATCAAACGATGTTCTTTTCAAACGACACTTTAGGTCGCTCAATATAACTGTGATTGTGGTGCTATGACAACAATTCCGTGAATTCCATTCACGCAAAATGACTAATTCTAAAACACATCTTACAAACTTTCCTCTTCTTCTAAAGAACTTCTTAAAATCTCTAACGCCATGGCATACTCCTCATCTTAACTACTGGAGCAAGATTCGTCGTCATCGCTTGATTCCGCCTTTGCTTTTAGAGCGACGGATTTGATCTTCTCCTTTCTTCCTTTGATGATCTCCGAATCTTTCTCCATTACCATTTCGTGAACTTTGAGGTTGCCAATTAGCTCATCTAGTGACATTTTGAGAGATCTTTTGATTCTTCAATAGCGGTCACTTTAGCTCTCATTTGGGATGAAGTGCTCTAAGAAATTTCGACAAAGTTCTTACTACGAAAAGATTCATCAAGTGCTTTAAGTGATGTAATAATAGTATTGAAGCGAGCAAAGCCACAATCAATTGTTTCATCTTCAGGGATAACAAATTATTCATATTGTTGAACAAGAAGATCAATTTTGTTATCCTTGACTTGTGAATTACCTTGATGTGTAACAATTAAAGATTCCCAAATATCTTTGGCGGTTTCACACATAAAACTTCTTTCTTATTCTTTTCTAGGTAAAGCATTATAAAGCATCATTTTAGCTTCATTATTTTTAGCAACTAATTTCTTTTGTTCATCAACATAAATATCTTTTGTTGTAGAACTAAAATCCCCTTTAACAATAATAAACCAAAGATCTATATCTTTTGATTTTACATATGTTTCAAAACGGTTTTTCCAATAGATAAATCCATTGGTTTCAAAGAGTGGTGGTCTTTGCATAGATTACCCTTCTTTAAAGTTTTCAGAATCCATGGATCGTTTCAAGTTTATAAAATACAAGTTATTTTAGAAATTCTTGAGCAACGAGGCTCGGTACCAATTGTAGAAAACTAGAAGGGGGTTGAATAGTTTACCAATTAAAACTTTGTTTTGAAACTTATTGAAAGATCAATTGATATTGATCTTAGATATGTTGATGAAATATGCAAGCAATATGTAAAGAGTAAATAAGGAAAGAAATGATCAAACCACAACAAGTTGTTTATAGTGGTTCGGTCTACAAGGACTCTTTTTCCTTGCCTACTCCACTCCCGAGTCTCACACTCGAGAGTTTAACTTCACTAGTCAACAAGCTCCTTTCACCGTGGAGAAAACCTTTACACTTCGCTTACACTATTTCCGACACTAAGCTAGATGTCGAGTTCTTTCCAAGGGTACAACCACTCCCACACACAATGTATTTTGAGGACTAAAATACTAACCACTCACACTCACAAGATTATGATGGTTTAATACAACAATGAAGTATGAATCAATACTAGATCATACAACACTAAACAAACAAGACTTCCAACTTCTCGTTGAAGCTTGAATGTGACTTGATCTTCTTTGCTACAAAGAGATCACTAATATGATATGAAACCGAGTTAGAAAGGTTAGAGAGATATGTATGAGAGTATAGTAGAAAGGGATGAAAGACTACTTGGTTTGGCATTGCTATTTATAGCCAAATTGGACGAGAGCGTCCACGGACCACGGAACCCTTAAAAGGGTTCCGCCTGTACCATTTTGGTACCGCTTGTCCGACATGTCAAGATATCAAAATCTTTGCTAAAGTCAACTATATCTAAGTAAGATTGTGCAAGATATGAAGAGTACAAATCCACACAAAATATCTAATGAAATCTTCCAATGATTTCCATGATGCATCACATGATGTCATATGTTGTATTATTTTTATGCAAATAGAAATATGCAAGTGCGTAAGTAGTGTTTGGTTTTAAGAACCTAACACATTCTAAAAACTACTATCATACATAATGATTAGAGTCATATCAAGATTTCACTAATCATAAATGTAAATACTTGAATGATGAATATATTGTTTGAAAAAACTTGTTTTAATACCTATTAAACTTGACAAGCTTTAAGCTTTTATACAAATTAAATTTACTTTTGTCATTAACAAAACTTAGGTAAAGATCAAAAATATAAATAACGTTTAATGACGATATTTGTATTAACAAGTACTTTTAAATTCAGTTTAAGCTTAATCTGTTTTGCTGCACTATTTGATTTACTCATTGTTGTAGGTTATTAGTATTAATTTGGCATTTGTTAGTGTGTTATTGTTGTTAGAGTATAGATCTCATTGCTGTTCAGGAATTGCATTAAGATTAGATAGAGTAAACTGCATTTAAGTTTTCTAAAGGACTGTTTGGATCAGGCAATAGATTGGAGATTAAGCTTAGTTCAGTGGTTAGTTATAGTTGCTAGAGTCATATTTAGGCATAATATAGTCAATTAGTTCATTAATTTGTGCTCTAGAATTCAGAAAGTCAAAATCAATTTGAATCTGCTCTTATTAGCATTTCTGTTTGAATCAGTTGGTTAGATCTTGCATATAGGTTTAGAAATTAGTAAAATAGCTTGCATCAGTGTCATTTCATCACAAAATATCATAATCACTCAGATAATTTGATTCAAATCTCATTAAAGTCAAAATCTCATTTCTGTGTTAAAAGTCAAAATTGGAAAAACAATTTTTAGCCAAACTTTGTGGATTTTTAATAGCTTCATTTCTGGTTCAAAATTATTGAAAATTTGGGATAATCAAGTTCAGTTGGTCAAGTTTTGAAAACTGATTTTTGTGAAATTTTTGGAGGCTTTTATAAGGTCAAAATAAGTTGCTTATCAAGCCTCATTAGGAATTAGAAAATTCCATAGTGAAGAGTCGGTCACCCCAAATATTATCTAGCATAAGTTAGCTCGTAGACTTGTCGTTATTTACGTTGTTATGTAGTTAATTAGTTAGTCGATGGCGTAAAATAGTTTAGTGCAACACCGTGGAGGAAGGACGGGTCTTTACCCACCGTATCCCCGATCCACAGCCGATAGGAGGTCGTTATGTATTGTGTAGTATAAATACCCTTCCATCCATGGAAGGGTGGTGCTCTCATTCAATCTAATATTCCATACTTTGTGTAAACCTCTAGCAAGAACACCCTCTCTCTACTAACTCTCTAACTATGGCAATCATGTATTTCCATCATCCAAGACCACCCGAATCATCAACACAATAAATTTAAGATCCTTCAATTGGTATCAAGAGCCATGGTTATTGTGTTATCTTTGATTTGTGTGGTTCGTACCATGGTTGTTTGTGTTTATTGATTTATTGTGGTTTGAATCTCGTGTTTAAAACTGTTTTGTATCACTTTCTATGGTCGAAAATATTTTTCTTGTTCCTATCCTTGTTATAACTGTTTTTGTACTATGATGTTGATAAGAAAATTGTTTTTCCGTTTACTATTTTGATATACAGTTTTTAACATGTTTGAGTATCCTCTTTTTGGTCAAAAACAAAGAATATTGGGTATATTTACAGTTTGTTAATCTTTAGACATGTTTTTGTACCTTTCTATATCCGCAAACTTTATGTGGTCAAGTTCTGTGTTGTCAAACTGCAAGTCTAACATGGGTCAAAATGGGTAATATTTATGTCCTGTCACGTTTTTTTTTCTGTAGTTTGCAACTTGGTCAAAAATTCTGTCAGTTTCTAATGGTCTAACATAGTCAAAAAGTATCATCTTTTGGATGTTTTTCTGGGTTTTTGAAGCTGAACGGATATTATGGTCGGAAAACTCATCAGAAAATGTATTAAATCTTGCTAGCGACTTGACATTTTTTCATCCAGATCCATTGAATATGGGTAGTGACTTGTCTTTACAAGTCGTAGCAACTTGTGCTAGCGACTTGGGCTAGCGACTTGGGCTAGCGACTTGTGCTAGCGACTTGGGCTAGCGACTTGTGCTAGCGACTTGGGCTAGCGACTTGGGCTAGCGACTTATGTCATTGCTAGAGACTTGACTCAATATTAGCGACTTGACACAAAGTTTGCTACTTAACTTAAAGAGTTAGCGACTTGCTTTGCATAATTGGTAGCGACTTGTCTTGGACCTTATGCAACTTTACAGAAAGGTATAAGAAGGAGACCACGACCTCAACAACAATACTAATAGCCAACAAGACTCATCTACAATCTACAAGCATTCATCTACATCATATCGACATATAAACTACATTCGGACTTATTCAAAACAAAATGCTAAGTGCATGATCTCGGTTTGGGTGCACCAATTGTTCCAACAATTTACGACTTTTGTGTCACCTCAATACATCACAGATCTAGTTTCAAACTTCTCTTAATCTCAGAATTTATTTCGTGATACTTAATGATTCATCAAGACTTCCAAGAGTCTTTAAACACGAAATCTCATCTTCATGGATCCGGATGTGTTACAATATACGAACAAAATTAAAGAGTGAACAAAACTATAAGGTTTCATCCACACTTTCAGTCGTTAATTTCAAAAATCAATATGAAAAGATCCAAACCTAAAGTACTCGATCTCAGTTTTTCTATCTTTCATGGAACTCAAAGGTTACATCAAGACCACAGGTCTAAAGCACGAAAATAGAAATCATCACGGATCAACAAAAGTGTTTGAAGACCAAGCTCCAATTAAATATTCGAATCAACAAAGAAATGAAAATATAACAACTATGTTATCTTTCCTTTCTTTAAATTCGTTACATGACCTCTAATATGTTCAAGAAACGCAAACGAAATTTTATTATACCTACCTTGAACCATGGGGTTAGATCTTGTAACCGTCACAAAACCCTCGAGCCATCCCTGTGGCGAGGTGAAATGGGTCACAAATGTGATGCCATCCCTGTGGCTTGAATTAATGTGCGTAGGAGCTTAGAGCATTTAAAGGAATGAATGAGTTCTTAATCTGTTTTAAAATGATATAAGCTTAAGTTGTTGGCTCATTTGTTTCGGTGTGATTGGATGAATTTTGGTGTCGGATCTATTTTATGAGGGAGGCGTCTGTTTGTTTATGTGATTTTAGGGTTTGGTAAGTGGTGTGAGATTAGGGATTTTTATGTGGTGATAGTGTATGCTACTTATCCAAGCAAGATTAGGGTAAAACGAACGGGTATGTGTTACTTTTCATATGGGCCAACCAGATTTTGCTATAACTTCTTCTTGGGCCATGTTATTACCTTGGGCGGAATGGGTGTTTGGATTGGATACACACATTGTGTGGATGGGTCGATTTAAGATTGTCTTAACGTCCGGTTGTTTTTCATTTATTCACAGGATTGTATTGATATTGTGATAATATATGTGTGTTGGACCTAGTGAGTTGGATATCATGATGTGCTTCTAGATAAATGGGCTTGATTCCGGTATGCGATTTGCACTTTGGACCGGGTATTATCCTTTTATAAATAATTTGGGGTCTTGAAGTTGTTGGCATGGACGGATTTCTTGCTATAAATGACTTTTGACATGGACCGAGATTGATTACTCATGGGGTGTTGGTATGTTTTTCATTGTAATATGAAATTTGATATCATGAGGACTAATGAGACTTGTTGGGCTATGTGACCTGATCATGTGTATTGATGAGATTTGATGAAAAGATTTGTCGATGTGATTTGATTATGTGATTTGTTGGGATATACGGTTTGGTACTTTGGTTTATACGTTTTCACGAAGAATATTTTGTCACGGCTTGAATTGATGGTTGAACAAAGTTGGCTACGGGGTTGTTTGTTGTTCGGTATTTCTTATTTGGCATTGAAGTTAAGTTTTCTGGGCACGTTTACTTGTTTCATCTTCTTTCTTTCTACCATTTTGCGAAGATGACTTGTTTGGGCATTTATAGAGGGTGATAAAGACTTGGCTATTTAGTTACGTTTGTGATTCTTTCTTGCTTAACCCACATTTACGTAACTATCACTTAATAATATCTTTCATGTCTCTACTCGTTGTTATGGTTGAGAATGTCAAGAGGTTTTGTACTTTCTCGGTTAACCCACAACGTTTCTTCTTCACAAGGATTAGTACAAGTTTAAGTAACAAATCGTACAAGGTTAAGTTTCACTTCATGATCAAGTTTGGCATATCGGGTTTACTTCTCCATGGGTCACTACAATAGCCGCGAATATGTGAATGATGTGTGTACCAAGGTATTGATTGGATGGTTGATGATGTTGGATTTTGAACCATTGATGAACTGTGCATGTTCCCCTAAAAGATATTCACCAAAACCAAAGTTGTCATTACACATTCAAGTCGACATTGTTTACGGTTTTGTCTTGATTTTGTAAAATCCATGAAAGAACCTATTTCTCGGTTTAAATCATAGACTTGTAAAATCCGTGACAATGGTAACATCCCGGTATTAGTAAAGTGCATTTCGGATCTATCCTACGGTTTATTCTTGGTTTTGTAAAATCCCATGAAAGATACTATTTCTCGATTTAAGTCATAGAGTTGTAAAATTCGTAATGATGGAACCATCTTGGAGAAGAAAGTGTAATTCGGATCTTACTTGATCTTGGTGCTACGGTTTACGCTTTAAGAAGGGATAAAAGGGTGTACTTCATGAATTGGGTGTGTGTTTGGATATTCGTCATGGTAGTTTGGTTATTACATGGTTTTACGGGGTTATGCTCACTGACCATGGTCGGGATGAAACCATTATCAAAGTTCATTTAAATGTCAAAGAAGGCTAGATTTGAGCGATTAACGAGAAGATGTGACAACGGAGTTAATTCACTATTATTTATTTGAGGTTGAAGTGAAGTATCACGAGCAAGTGTACTTAGTATCTGAAGGTATCGGGATGGATGGATGAAGATTCTTCATGATCCTTGTTCGAGCTTATTATCAAAAATGAAAGACTTGGAAATCTAGTTATTCTTGGGTGTCTTTTTTCTCTTACCACTTAGGGAAATTGGGCTCTTTTCCACAAAATAACTATCACTTTAAGGAGTTACGTTGTAGTGCTCAGTGTCACATTTAATTGTGGATTTTCAAGAGGTGATGTACGTCTTATACTTGATGGTTGGTTGGTTGAAGAGTATAGAGTACTTAGAGATTCAAATGGGCATGATGTCTCGACACCGCTCTTTGTTACATATGTGCAAGTTTAAGTCACGAGTTCGGGTTAGTTTACTTCAGGGTCAAATTCATCATATTGGGTTTTCTCCATCACCGTCACGACAAATAGCCTCTGAATGATAATGGGGATGATTACATGTTTTGCTAAGAGAGCGAAAAGAGAGAGATTATGACGTATGAACACATCAGTTCATGCCTCGTACTCTAAAGAAAAGAAATGTGTGCGTTTGAAAGCATTATCTTCAAAAGAAGAGAAATCTTCTTATGACGTTTGAATACTTCGCTTCAAGCCTCGTTCTCAAAGAAAAGAAAAGTGTACGCTTGATGCGCTTTATCTTCGAAAGAGAAATCTTCTTATTATGACCATTCTCATCAACATGCTTCATACTTTTTCCATGCTCTTGATCCATCAAGTGAACCGGCTACCACCGATTGTTTTCTCATTCCACTTGCTCGATTATAATGAAGATGGCGACATCATGTGCTTATTTTGCGGGAGAGAAGTGTGAATAGAACATTCGGATGATTTTCACTTATTTAATCAAGAATGGCAACTCCGTATGCAATTCTTGAGGGGAGAAGAAGTGTGAAATTTTGCATTGTTGATTATTATTTGAGAATTTAAATGGTCATACGGCTCTAAACTCATGTAAGAACCGAGCTTCTTCTTATCGGGTAATCTTCACATGGAGTTTCTTCTAAGAGCCGTTAGTTGACATCTTCACAAGGATTGATGAGTTTATTGACAAAGTGCTTCCGTTAATGCTTCACGTGCACATCAACATGATGATTCGAACAACCTCTCATTCTTGTTTGATGTGATTGATTGTTTGGTGTTACCATCTTATGTGTTCGTTGAGGCCCGATTGTTGATTTCCTTGATGAACATCTTTCTCGTTCTTGTTTGATTGGGAGGATTTTAGTTAAGGGATTTGCAAGATGTAAGTTGATTGGGATGCTTTTGTGATGTTCTTGTTTTGGTGAGTTGAAGATGTTAACTATCTATTCCCCAACCGAACAATCTTGAAGAAGGTCGAGTCTTGATCGGTTCTACATTCTCTCGCTACATGTTAGAAGACTAAAGACGAGTTGCATTTGATTATCTAAAGACTTCTTCTTAATCTGGGCATTTATCAAAAGATTGTCGGTTTAGGGAGAGCACTAATTGGGGAGTTTGAAATGCAAATTTAATCCCTAATTAGACTTGCTCACGTTATTCTTGACAAGTTGACTCTCGAGACGTTGTATGTTGATTCTCACAAGAGTCCAATGATGTTCTTCTCAAAATATTTCTAGTATCTTGACTTACAAAGTTGTTGATTACGAAGTGTCAAAACCAAAGCAAGGGGTAAGGAGATAAGCACCTAAACGCGAGTAAACTTGATGAACTTAATACTTCTAAGTAATTGAAGATACCCCGGAAGACAAATGTTATTACCGAGAGAAACTCAAGGTTTGACTCATGACGAGTAAACTTGATGAACTTAATTCTTCTAAGTGATTGAAGATATCCGGGAAAACAAATGTCATGACCGCAGAGAAACTCAAGGTTTTACTCATCAAGGCGTTTAGTGTTAGTATTTCATCTACGTGGGAAGTGATGTTAGAAAAGTTTCAAGATAAAAGAGGTACACTAGTGTGTGGTGATTTCAATGGTATAAATGATCGGGGAGAGATGAGGTGTACATTGGGGATGCTCATTCTTTCACTGGAGTGGGTGTCTTGATTTAGAGATATAATCACTTATTAGGGTTGACATCCGCAGATTGTCACCCGCAGAGATAATCGTGACTTGGCATTCCCTTCAATGTTATCGATTATTCATTCCTTGTGTATTGGTATACTTCGGATACTTGAGCTTCATACATGATCATCGGGGAAGAAAAATGTGAACATGGGAAGGTGTTCTTCATTCCCTCATGAAGTGTATTTGGGAGAGTTCTTAAGCATTATACAAAGAGGTCGATCGCATCAATTCAACTACTTGGGGAATTGTTCTCTTGACACCTTTTGGAATGGATCGCTTGGACTTGATGGTTATGAAATTTGAGAAGATTATTTATGTGTGGGATGATACGTTCTTTTTCTATTGGATGATATAACCCGAGCGGAGATTCTCGATTATCGGTCTTAAAAGGAGCGAGAGGGATTTATGATAATGGTGTGCTTCTTTGTGCACCGGCTTAAGCAAGCTTGAAATAGAGCTTGAATCGCTCATCTAAAGGATTTTCGGTTTGGGGAAGTCGCAAAGTCTCACTTTCAAAGGTTCAATTTCTTTCTTCTATTCAAGAGCCTCGGAAGCTTTGGTGGTGAATGTTTAAGGATGATGACTTCTATCTTCTACAACGGGTCGCTCGATAACCTTATCTCGGTACTCGTATCATCATCTTCTTTAACTATATCATCTATTCTATCTTTGTAAATATTTTTCAAAAACAAAATACAAAAATATAAAACCAACAAAATCAAAATAGAAAATTATAAAACCAACAAAAAGCCATAAAAATCGAAAATTTGAAAATTACCAAAATATTGTTTTCTAAGACATGTCTTCGGTATCGATAACATCTACGGTCTTAGAAATGTCATTCAATAATGGCACGGGATTTTAGATGAAGTTCGAGCGAGAGGTGTAAATATTTCTTTCTAAACATGTCACAAATTATGGCTTACAATTATTTCGATCAGAACCCGGGCTTCAAATAATGGCTTGCAGCTTACTTGATCGTGACCCGCGCTTAAACAATGGCTTGCTATTATTTCAGATAGCAACCCGTTCTTTTAAAGGAAGGAAAGTGCTACGCTAAACCTATTTTCAAAATATTTTGTGCACTTATCCTAAAACAAAATGAGGAAAGTATGTCAAGGATCATTGTTCCTACACAAATGTTTTCCGTCTATAATTCTTCGAAAAAATATTTGTTGTGTTCAAAATGGTGGTAAATGAGTTGCTTGTAAAATCAATCGAATCGAGTTTTTCGTAGAATTTGCAAACTCAATCAATGACTTCGCTTTTAAAATTTTTCAAAAAATGAGTCATGGATTGAGGGGATAATGTTTTTTCAAATCTACTTCATCTAACGGGCTTTCTCAATTATCCTAATATGCTTAATTAAAATGATGTTAACCTATGTTGAAGGACTAGGTGCCTAGGATATGATTGCTAGGATTAGATGAGTTAGAGTGTGATGAACACATTATTCCCATACATTTATATGATCTGATTGATATGTTGCATTGACTTTTATTAGTCGATTGTTGTTTGGGTGATGTCGACCACCATATATTTGTATGTGTGTTCACTAACGTATGCAGGTATATTGGTTATAAGAATGTTCCCGATCCGGATCCCACAATTGAAGATGATTGGATGCCGAAAGGAAAGGGTAACTATTTCTTGGGTTGACAAATGAAGAAACGGAGCTTAATTGGACTTCAATGGAGAGTTGGCATAAATGCAACGTAAGAGGTCTCACCGCATCGGCGAGATGGTTTTCTTCTAAGTGATTGAAGAAACGGAGCTTAATTTGACCTCGGTTGGCATTCAAAATGCAACGTAAGAAGAAGTCTCACCGCATCTGCAGATGGTTTTCTTCCAAGCCCTACAAAGAACAACTACGGAAGCTTCTCAACCACCTAACGTGTCTTTGTGCGGATACCATTTTTAAACAATTTTGAATAATTTGATTAAATTGTTTTGAAAATGGAAAATATTGTTTTGAAAATTAATTGAACTAAATTTTGAAAATCACCGACTTCATTTTATCAAAATCTAAGTCACTCAATTATCGACTTGGTCATCAATTGAGGGGAGAGTGATTTTAAATTAAATATTTTCAAACGATATTTCATCTATCAAGTCCGTTTGTACGAAATAAAGTGGTGATCTAAAGATTTAATGTTATGTCATGGTATGATTTTCTTTAAAACTCAAAGATCTTACAAAATGAAATTTTTTCTTCTTGTTTGATTGTGAAATTATTTTATTTTACTTAAAGATCTCTTAAAAACTATCATACGACACTAACAATCTTTAATGTCTAGAGTTGGTCCTTATCATCATTTTTCAAAGTTAAATCAAGCCACGTCTTTCCCCAAATGTTTTAAATGATTTAAATCAATTGGGATCGCAAATCTCAAAAGGTTTGAAATTTTGATCGGGGTAGAGATCGTGATTTAAATCTCAAATCTGTTTTAAATGGAATTGGTTTAGTCCTTTAAAGGCACTCCGCCTCCATGTGTCAAACGATTTCAATATACATAATGCACATGTTGAGGAGGAGGATTTATCCAAAAACCGGATGAGTATTTAAACAAGGCCACATTTTCTCCCATGTTTTCTAAACCTAATTAAATCACTTGGGATCCAAAATCTCAAAGGGTTTGATATTTTGATCGGGGAGAATTTGTGATTTAATAATGAAATTTGATAAAGGTGATCGTTTTGATTTAATTGTGCAGGCTGCTCTCTCATATGTGTTAAACGCTTTCGAATCTCGAAGCACATATTGAGGGGGAGCATAACTATCGAGGTACAAAAGCTTTTTTAAAAATATATTTATAAAGTACCTTGATTGAGTTTTCAAATGGTTTTCTTAATGGATTTTGTGATTGTGGATGTGCTTCAAAATAATTCTTGCCTCTATGTGATAAAATGTTTTAATATACTTAATGCACATATTGAGGGGGAGAATTTTACCAAGAAAATCAAATGGCTTTTTCGTATGAAAATTGTGATCAAAGAAAATATTTCAAAGTCCTCATGCCTCCATGTGCCAAACAATTTCTAAATCACACGCACATGTTGAGGGGGAGGTTTTCTAAATGATCAAAACTATTAAGGTACAAAATGCTTTGATCTCGTATCACAAGTACCTTGATTGTTTTTCCAAATGATTTTTCAATTGGTTTCAAGAAGGAAAGAACAATACCAAAAGACCGACCAATTTACTTTATGCATGGAGTTATAAGGATGGTTAGGTTAGGTATTAGTTCCCACGATCCCGCCGAACCGGAGGGATCTACCGAGGATAATCCACTAGATAGTGTAGAGTCCTTAGGTATATTGAAAAAGGAGAAAATGAGGAATGGGAAGAGTGCGGATCGAGATGAGCTAGTACTAGAATAAACCCAACAAGGTTCTAGTTATGAAGTCTCGGTAAGCAATCAAGGGTTGAAGAATGAAAAGAAATGAATGATAAAGGGTGAAAAGAAATAGCCTCCATCAATTCAACCTTAGGGCGTAAACCGGTTCAATTCATATACTACTTGGTGGTTACTAAGGTAACACCGGTATTGAAGACAAGACATCATGGACCCAAGATGCACCGCACTAAACTTCCCAAACCACTCAAGTTCCTCTTAAAAGGGCTTGTTTCATTCTCATGGGAACCTACATAATCTATCGACTTTCTCTTAGAGATTGTTGATATTGAAGAAGGAGACCTCTCCCTAGTCTCCCAAAGGAACCAAAATGCACTATTGAGTCTAGAGCCAAGAGATCATCCACAATATCTCGTTAGGACACTAAATTCTTGAAGACTTGCTTTTCACACAATGTGGAAAGTAAGTATATATTAAGAGTCCCACGCATTATCCTTGTGGTTTTGCCGAACATCCGAGTGATATGAAAATATTCACGATGAAGATGGAAATCCTTCTAGAGCCAACATCAAACAAGCTCTTGGTGGGTGACATGTGAAATCTTGCAAAAGATCAAGCTTGTGACAACCGGATAGAAGCGATGGGGCGATTCAATCTTGAATCAACCTTGGTCCGAGAATGGAATTGACGAATACTTTTGGAAAAACCGTTCGATGTGCAAACCTTCTTTCTCTAGCACGTCGAATGTGTATTCATTTTCAAACTCAAAAGTATATCGATTGAAAAATACTTTTAGAAAAACCGTTCGATGTGCGAATCTCTTCTTTTCACTAGCACGTCGAATGTGTACTCATTCTCTAATACAAAAGTATTTTGATTGAAAATTGATCTTTCTCATAAAACCTTCGTCAGACATGCAAAAACTCTTTCTTCAATCAATACGCGATTGTTTTCAAATCATTTTCATCAATCGGTGAATCTCAATTTGTTTGGTTCACTCACTCCGTGTTGTCTTCTTTGAGACGTTCGGTTTGAGAACAACTAGAACAATTGCGAAACCCCGTCAAGGAGATTCTCGGAATCCTACCGATCACAGCAAGATTGTCTTGATCAACGGGGAACCGTGGGCGTATACCTCAATTCAACGAAGTGATCAAAGACACTTTCGCGTGCTTTTATTGCTAATTGTCGTATGCGGTACATTTGACGGATGCGGTGATCGAATTGAGCGGTCAATCAAAAGCCGCATGTTCACAAAGAACCACACTTAATTGAAGAAATCATGACCGGTGCATATCTACATAACTCGGCTCGATATTTCATACTATGCTTATGCTTTCTTGCAAATATCATGAACCGATGAGGCTTCCGCTACTCGATGGAAAGATGTCATGATTCAAAAGTGTGAGCATGTCGGTCCGAAAGTCACAACTTCACATGATGGCAACACAATAAAGGGTGATCCAGATTTTTCGTGGTGATGATCTCAATGAAAGCTCAAGATCATCAAGATGCGGATCAGTTAAAGGCCTCCACTAAAAGTACAAATCAATGTGGACTTTGAAGAATCGCTACAAAAGCACAAAGATTGTTGAACTTGAAGAATTGAAGTCTACGAGCTCAGAACTAAAGACAAGAATAGAATGCTAGGATTCGAAATGTAAAACATGGGGTGACCTCCCTTAGGGGGAGATTGTTAGGAATTAGAAAATTCCATAGTGAAGAGTCGGTCACCCCAAATATTATCTAGCATAAGTTAGCTCGTAGACTTGTCGTTATTTACGTTGTTATGTAGTTAATTAGTTAGTCAGTAGCGTAAAATAGTTTAGTGCAACACCGTGGAGGAAGGACGGGTCTTTACCCATCGTATCCCCGATCCACGAGCCGATACGAGGTCATTTATTGTGTAGATAAATACCCTTCCATCCATGGAAGGGTGGTGCTTCATTCAATCTAATAGCAAGAACACCTTCCATACTTTGTGTGGCAATCATGTATTTCCATCATCCAAGACCACCCGAATCATCAACACAATAAATTTAAGATCCTTCAGGTCCTTTGCAGAAGCACTCTAGGATTCATTTTAGTTAGTTAGGGTCTAAATATTGGTCCAGTTGTTGTTTGGTTGGTGGTCTTGAGGTCCACATTTCTGGTTTCCTGATAAGCTCATTAGATAAGGAGTTGGATTAGCTGAAAACCAGGGGGTTAGGCTGTTTGGCTTATTAGAAATTCATTTAGTCATATCATTATAGATTGATTTTCAGAGGTTAATACTAGCTTTTATAAGTTCCTTTTAAGTAGTTTTAGCACACTCTAGTTTCTGACATCATTTGGTACCTTTAGTGCTTTTTAGCTTATTTACAAGCAGTTTGCACTACAGCTTCATAATTTCACACATTAGTATAGGATTTTATATTTTTAATAAATTTAGAATATAATTTTAGAATTTCCCTGAATTTTTCATAATTTTTTGCTACTGTTTACTATTTTTCTTACTTAAAATCAATTTTTAAGACTTTTTAATTACCTTTTTATACAATTAAATCAGAAAAGCTTCAAAAAATAAGTTTTCAATTTTCCTAGATTAAGAAAAATATAAAAAGCAAAAAAATATTTTTCCATAATTTTCTTAGTTAAAATAGTAATTTTTAGCAATTTAACTAGTTTAAAATAGTTTTAAATTCGTAGAAAATAAAAAAAGGTTCAGAAAAATACAAATTCAATTTTGAAAAGTCTTTTTAGTTATTTTAGAATTTTTAAAAATAGTTTCATAATTTTTCTACTTATTTTCATAATTTTTGGTAATTTAGATTTGTTTTAAAAGTTAAAAATTAGATTTTAATTCAAATAAATAAAAGAAAAATCATAAAAATTAGTTTTAAATTGCATTCTTAGTTTAAAAGTAATTTTAGATCATTTTTAGGACTTAGATTAGACGTAGTTGCATTTAATTTACGTTTTAGTTTAAATTCGCGTATTTAGGATTTCCCGTAGTGTAATTTCCCTTAAATGCTTTCCCATTTCCCGTAGTTTAGATAAAAAAAAATCAACAATCCAAAACATCGAGCATTTTTATAACAAACCAATAACGACGTTGCCCATTCACACCTCGTTGGGACACGACTCGGATTTCCTAATCCGTATCACTATCACTCATGGGATTTGATTCACTATCCTTTTTCCTAAAGGGATTTTAAATCATTCCCTGTGGTTATTTTTGATATCGATATTGTAGTTTTATCCATACACACACACCACCCTAAACCTACACGAATCAGACTTCCTTCCAAAGTGTTTACTAATGAGCACAATTGTGTGGCTTGCAATAAGGGAAAGCAACACAAGGCTTCCTACAAATCTATTACTCATCAAGACTATCACATAGCCTTTGCTTCTACACATGGACCTCTTTGGTCCTACATCTATCGAGCGTTGATCACAAGTACTATTGTTTGGTGGTTACCGATGACCATGAGGTATTGTTGGGCATTCTTTTGGGGACTAGGATGAAACATTTCGATTCTTTAAGACTTTATTGCCTGGTTGAGAATCATTGAACAAAAGGTTAAAGCCATTAGGTGTGACAATGGGACATAGTTCAAGAATGCCAAACTAATTGAGCTTTGTGCTTCTAAGGGGATAAAAGGGATTATAGTAATGCCGGACTCCACAACAAAATGGAGTTCTTGAAAGGAAGAATAGAACCCTTATTGAAGCAAAGAAGGTCTATGCTTGATTCAAAGTTACCTACCATGTTCGGATCAAGCAACAAGATCGCTCGTTATGTTTTGAACAGGGTGTTGATAACTCATCCTCACAATAAGACACCTTATGAACTTTTGTCTGGAAAGATTTCTACCATAACCTACTTCAAGCCTTTTGGTTGTCATGTGACCATCCTTAACACAAGTGATCATTTGGGGAAATTTAAAGGCAAAGTTGATGAGGGTTTTGTATTAGGCTATTTGGCTCATAGTAAAGCTTACAGGGTGTATAACATCTCCACAAAGAGGATTGAAGAAACACTGAATCTAAGATTTATGGAGGACAAGCCAAATGTTCAGGGAGCAGGTCAAGAATGGTACTTTGATCTTAACTACTTAACTGATCACTTAGGTTATACTCGTTATAAATCTAATCTTTCTGCAGAACCACAAGCTTCTCAAACTAACATTTCAGGTTCTTCAGATGATGAATCAGACTCAGATTGTGATGAACAACTCATTGTTGTTTGTAAAAACCAAGATCCGGACTCAACTAGGTTATAATAACAATGATTGAACAGATGCACAGCGGATAATAATTAACACAATCAAAGTTACCAACAAGGTTTTTCTCATAAAATAATGATCCTCTATGGATCTTTCCACTCTCTCTAAAGATGTTTTTCTGGAATGTTTTTCTCAAGAGTTCTCCGTTCTCAAATACAAAGCTACGCTCCTTTTATACACAAGGAACCCTAAATAAACAATAATATAAAATAAATGCATATCACTACCTAAAAAAGCTCATGCATATCCTAACAAACTAATACTGATTAACTATATCAGTAGTAATATAATATCAGCTGAAACCATCTACACGTTTTACTGCTTCAGCAGACTTGCTTCTTCAGCAGAATCATATTGCACTTCAGCAGATTCTTCAGTATTATTTTCAGCAGAATTCCTACTTTGCAGAATTCCCAACAATCCTCCCCTAAACTGGAATTTGACTAGGTTAAGTTCCAGTTTCTTGATAGATCTTTAACACTGCAGAACAAGAGGATTGTGATCAAACAGCATCAGCAAAGAACCAAAACAATTACATCTCTATGATGACAAAACTTTGAAACACCGTGATCTTTGCAAAGAACAAATGACACAATGTACATCAAAACATATTAGTTTCATACTATTCTCATCACATCCAGTGTGTTAACTCCTGTGAGAGGTGAATCATTGAAAATAATGGATTTGATGTCTCTTTACCAATAGCCATCACTACCGGAGTAGCCAAATGTTTAAGTTCGAAAACTATGGTACACTCGATAACCATCTCGATTTATTAGCAAATCAAGAACCATGAACGGATTTGATATGTCTTTACCGTAGCCGCTTGCTCGGGACTAGTCAATTCTTGGATTCCAAAAGGAATAAACCATGGTGAATTGATGACCATACAACTCTCAAGAATTAAGCATGGGTGGTTGCATACCCTATGATTTTGAGCAAACCATTACAATTTATCAACGGAATTGAGATGTCTTTACCAAAACCGCTTGCTTTTGGACTAGCCAACTCTTTGATGGAATGCCGTCATCATCATGGTGAGTTGATTACCATTTATGGATTTCCGCACTGCACCACAAGCAATAATCCCGGCTAGTCAACTCTTGTGTCGACAAGACATGGTGAGATGAAACCATTAGGTGTGGTAATTAACCAACACCAAAACCCGCAATCAAGAATGAGTAGAAACAAACAAAGATGATTTTTTTTTTTTTTTTTTTTTTTAACTAACAACGAAAATAATACGATTTTTTAACTAACAACGAATATAATACGATTTTTTTAAACACTAAAATAAAGAAAGAATAAAAATAAACAAAACATGTAAAAGATACCATCAAGCAAAGAAACCAAAGACAGCTTGTAGTGTCGCAGAAACACTAAGCCTCCCTTAGGCGATGAGGATCCAACAATGCAAAATGGTTAGAATACAAAATACAACAATAAGCCTCCCTCAATCAATGCACCTAACAAAGATTATTGTTCTTGGGCACCCGAATGAACCTTTTCTTTGAGTTTTCCAAGAATAACCTTTGAGGGCTTAACAAAATAGCCACTCCAACTCCACCATGTGCCATATTCATATGAGATACATAAGGTGTATATGACCGAAAATAAGAACTAGTAGGTCTATAGGGCATAAGTCTAGCATTATTGCTCCACCAACCAAGAGGGAACGGTGAAGAATATCCTCCACCGGAGGAACCGAAAAGGCCTATTAAGCCTCGTCGCAAAAATGATGCATACACTTTGGCTTACCAAGAGGAACCGGTTTACCCGCCTCACATGTGCAACTTTGGGAACAAATGGAGGAATACTAGCAACATTAGTCCATGTGGGTCTAAAAGTCTTATGGCTAGAGGAAACACCCATCTTTTTCTCATGATAATCACAGTCTTTAATAAGATGGAGTTTACTACCACACACAAAACAAGATTTCTTCTTAAAAGACTTATTCTTAACACAACTTTGTTTATGACATTTAAACTTATCGTAAATGTAACTAGAAGCAAAATTGTGTTGAATGTAATAAGTAATCGGCTTTGTTTTGGGCTCATCATCGCCTACTTTGGACTTGGGTGTGGTCATGGGTATGTGCCTAGATGAGTCGAATCACACGAGGCATAGTCAGGATCGTAGGTCCGACGACTTGTCACTTTTAGAACTAGAGACAGCGTCATTAGTTTTGCTACTAAGGTCCGCAAGTCACTTGACTTTTGCCATATAAATGATGTGATCCATCAAAGTCAATCAGAATGGACGGTCAATGGGCATATGTTCACCTCTAATAGGTCCAGGACGCATGTAATTCACCTTCTTTAACATAATTAGCTAAACCTCGCTGTGTAGTTTTACGCCCATCATATTTAGCTTCAGGACCTACATATTTTTGAAAACCTAGACCTATCCTAGATGTCTCGATTGACTACTATATATGTGACTAGCTAACTTGTTTCCATTCAACATCCATTCTTTATGCCTAGCAATTTCCTCATCTAGTTTCGCTTAAGCTCTTGATTTTCGTAAACAAGATTAACTTTTTCTTTTAGTGCTTTTAAATCAATGTTAGCACAATCTAGATCAATTTGTAGCCCCTTATTTTTCCTCATAAGCTATCTCGATTCTTTTGAAACCATAGTTTTTGTCTTTCTAATGTTTTAAGGCCTGCTTATAAGCCTCAACTTCAACATAGCATTCATTATATTTAGGTTTCATTTCATCATAGGCTTTTTAGTTCATTGTATTTATCACTACAACCAAACACACAATTTTGTACCGAGAGATGCCCATGAATGCAAAGTGTGGATCGCAAGTTCTTCAAAGATAACCTCGCAGATCGCCTTCCTTGCTCATCTTCTTGAATTCACCCTTTCCACCATACCTTTCTTTGAGTGCATTCCATATACGACTTGCATCATCCATATAACAAAAATCGCTACATGATCGCCAGGAATAGATTTAAGCAAGGTAGTTCTTGCCTTTGACTCTTTTGTACAAAGAATGTGTTCATCTCACAATCGTTGAGGATGAATAAAGAGATTTCCATCTTGATCGCTTCCAACCTTTTCAAATCATTGCCATTTGGATCACCTTCCGATATTCATATCATTATTCATGATCCAAAGGTTCCATCTTCTTAACCCAAACCTCGTACTCATCATTCATCAAATAAGGAAACACAACCTCATCCCTATTATTATCAAATTCTTCCATTTTATGTGATAACAGCAGTAAAGTTATGTGATGACAGAAATAATATGGAACCAAATGCAAGTGGGGACCAGCGTGTGAAAGTCAGCAGCAACAATATATCAGAAGTAACAAACAATATATGTATCGTAGGTCCAATAAATCATACCCAAGCCAATCAAAACAATGACACCATGTAAACCATTAAATGACTTAGCACATTTGTTAACCCACGTCAGCCAATAGCAAAAACTATCCCACTATATCAAGCCGCAACTTTTGAATGCACAGAAACTTAGGTGATTAATTCAATTCGATTGACCAAATAAACAATACCTATGACAGTTGAGATGTGTGGGTCCGATCACACTACCACGTGAGAACAGCCAATTGAGCAAGAATAATTTGACCACTGAGAAATAATTCCCATGTTAACTTCAGCAGAAATGAATAAAGGAAAATCCCACGTGACCAATCAATCACAAACTGTGTATGTCCTATTCGTGTACACAGATCACTTAATCAAAGGTGGGACCCGCTTGAATTAGAGTAACATCAAACGAGTGGACCACTCGAGTAGGGACCAGCAGAATTACAACCAATAATTCGTTTTATCTTTTGCATCTCTCGAAACAAAATGAGACCTCTTTATGTGAAGATCAGTGAATTAATAAATCAAATCGAATATTACAAGTGAGGACCACAACGTCAACCAATCAAAAACCTTATGCATCGATCAATGATTTATTTCGTGTAGTATTGATGTCACTACAATCAAAACAGAACAATTGATAAAAGCAATAAAAACCGATTACCTCGAAACCTCTTTTTCACAACTACAACGGAACATCCTTTAGTCTGTCGCCTCTTTTACTTTTCACGCCTGCTGCATAATACGAATTAGAGTATAAACCCTAATAACATGAAAACCTTATTAACCCTAGATCAAGAGCCACTCGCTCTGATACCAATTGTAAAAACCAAGATCCGGACTCAACTAGGTTATAATAACAATGATTGAACAGATGCACAGCGGATAATAATTAACACAATCAAAGTTACCAACAAGGTTTTTCTCATAAAACAATGATCCTCTATGGATCTTTTCCACTCTCTCTAAAGATGTTTTTCTGGAATGTTTTTCTCAAGAGTTCTCCCTTTTCAAATACAAAAGCTATCAGTTCCTTTTATACACAAGGAACCCTAAATAAACAATAATATAAAATAAATGCATATCACTACCTAAAATAGCTCATGCATATCCTAACAAACTAATACTGATTAACTATATCAGTAGTAATATAATATCAGCTGAAACCATCTACACATTTTACTGCTTCAGCAGACTTGCTTCTTCAGCAGAATCATATTGCACTTCAGCAGATTCTTCAATATTATTTTCAGCAGAATTCCTACTTTGCATAATTCCCAACATTGTTCCTTCTTTTCCTAATAACCACTTTTCAGGTACCAAGGACACAGATTCTTGTGTTGTATCTTCCAGTGACTTAGGCTATGCAGAAGAGCTTGTGAAGCTTCAACGCCAAGAGCATGCAGCAAAGGATGATGCTGAAAAGTATGGTTATGAATTCTCCAAAGATACAGAGGAACTCTTAGGGCAGGCAACTATTGAAGCCCACAGGAAGTTTGATGCTGCTGTTAATGTATATGTTCCTACTGGTAATGGGTCAGTTGCTCCTGATAGTGATTCTGCTGATAGTGATCCTATTCCTCCTGCTAGTGATGCTATTCCTGCGGTTCCCTCTACTACTCCATCTGTTTATACTCTGGGTTTAGATGATTCTCCAACCAGATTTTCAAGCCCATCTGACTTAGCCAATTCACAATATACAAGCTCTGACTTGGATGTCATTCATCATATGTCAAGAACAGCATTTTGATTCTTCTTCTTATGATGATGACTTTGGTCCTACTATCACTAACTGCCACATCGCTGATGTTAGTCCTAATGTCACAAAGAGGATTAACACAAGACATCCACAATCTCTAATAATTGGTGATCCTACTTTCCTCAGGCAAACTAGAAGCGTGGTGAAGAAGACAGTTTTGGTGAATCAGATTCCTCGCCATATCTATGATCAACATAGGAACAATCATATAGACTATCATCATTGTCTTTTGCTTGTTTCTCTCTCGAGTTGAACCTACCAAAGGTTGCATGTGCTTTGGCGTATGATGATCGGGTGGTTGCTATGCAAGAAGAAATGCAACAATTCTTAAATCAAAATGTGTGGGAGCTTGTTCAGTTGCCTCCTGGCAAGTATGCCATTGGAACAAAGTGGATTCTGAAGTGTAAGAGGGGTGCAAGGGGGATTGTGGTGCGAAATAAGGCTAGGTTGGTTGCCCAAGGTCACAGATAAGAAGAAGGGATTGATTATGACGAGGTTTTTGCTCCTGTTTCTACAGTAAAAGCTAGCAGACTCTTCTTGGCGTTTGCTTCCTGCATGGGCTTCATGGTATATCAGATGGATGTAAAAAGTGCTTTCTTATATGGTGAAATTGAGGAAGAAGTGTATGCCACTCAGCCCAAGGGATTTGTAGACCCTCACAATCCAGATATGGTCTACAAAGTGGTTAAAGCACTTTATGGCCTTCATCAGGCACCTCGAGCTTGTATGCTAGGCTCTCTACGTTCCTGCTAAAACATGGTTACAGGAGAGGTGCTATTGATAAGACTCTTTATCAAGAAGAACTCCGGGGATATTGTGGAAAACTAGAAAGGGGGGGAGGCTTTGAATAGTTTTACCAATTTAAAATTTCCTTTTAAATATTTAGATCGACTTATATCAATCTATTTAGATGTGTATGTTGGACGTTGATAGATGGATATATAAAAGTATAATGAAAGATAAAGAGTAAGAAGCACATAACCACGACACGAGTATTTATAGTGGTTTGGCTACAAGGACACCTTCCTTGCCCTACTCCACCCCCGAGTCACCTACTCGAGAGTTCATAAACACTACACGACACCAATCTCCTTATGGCGGAGAAGCCTTCACAACGTCAGCCTACTCTTTTTCCCGTACTAGGCTATCCACCGGGTTCTTTCACACCAAGGTGAACCACACCTATCACAACGCCAGCCACCCTTTATTAGGTACTAGGCTAAGCACCTAGTTCCGCTACTATGGAGGAACTACTACCCAACACAACACAACACCTATTTCCAAGGAGACCAACTCCTTATTACAACACCATCAAGGATATCACCATCCTTGGAAAACAAACTAATACTTATATGTATAACGATGCACCTCATCGATTATACGACCTAGGCATTCTTCACTAATGCCTTCGTCTTGACATTTTTAGCATTCTTCACTTATGCTTTTGACACGGACGTTAAGCACCTTTCACTAATGCTTTCGTCTTGAATCTTTCGGCATCCTTCACTAATGCCTTCAACACAACATCTCTACGGAGGAAGAAAGAACAATAAACAAGAGAACCTCAGTTGTCTTGATGATGACGAAGCATGGCAACTCATAGACTTGAGCTTGCTCGACTTCAAGAAGTGGTGATCTCGCCTTTAAGAGGAACCTAGAGAATCACACAAAACAAAAGACAACCACGTAGAAAGATCCCTTAGGATCAGTGGTTAGAGAGGTGCAATACTTGGAGAAAGTATGTGGAAAGTGGTGAGCCAAAAGGAAGAAATGGCTCACTATTTATAGAGGAGAAAGCTTATCGCTCCTCGGATCCCACGGATCCCTCCCACAAGGATCTCGTTTAGTGCAATCCTTAGGGATCCGTGAGACGCCCTCTTTACCCATGGGTATTTTGGTTATGGGTCATGGGTTGATCCATGGTTACTTATTAGATACAATGTATCTTATGAGTTCAATGTACCTAGTCAAGTGGTTTGGATAATACCATGGGTTATGGGTCAATACCATTTGTTAGTTTTACTCATTTTAGTATATACTAGTTAAGTATATATTTGTCCAATATGTAAACACTAGTTGTTGTACATATGTATTACTAAATCATAAAATCACTTATACTTGTTTTAGTGTTTTATGAAAACGTAAGTGTTTTAGAAAACTATTGGCTCAAACTATTTACGATTTTATTTGTTTCGTTAAATGATTTTACGCTTGTTATCGACAAAACATTAGAAGATCGTAAAATATAAATAAACGCTTTTATGGTTTATTTGTATTAACAATCTCCCTTTTGTTGATGACAAAACATAAAATTATTTTAAGGAAAACTAAAATTCATAAAGTTCGAATTGAGTTTTACTCTCTTCTCCTCTTTTTTGTCGAAACAATAAGAGCGTCGAAAGAAACTAACACAAAGTTTTAAGAAAAAACGTGTAAAAAGAAAAAAATGTAAAGAGAGCAAGTGACGGGAATGGTTCTTGTCTTAACTCCCCCTTGACGAGTCCATCCCTTTGTGAGGGCATCAAGTACATAAAAATAAGTAAGCAAATGTATTGCAAATGGTTCGTCGTTGTGATGAAAATGCTCCCCCTTGAAGATTGCAACTTTGCAATGGGGTGTCATGAAGAGTAATCCAAATAAGGATCAAGTTGCAAATGGATTTGCAATGTATGGTTTGACACAAAGCTCCCCCTAGCTTTATGGTGTCAAAATCTTCATGTGTATTTTGAAAATCTACAAAATAAAGGTTAGAAAACAAGAGTATAGTGCATAATTTCCTGCAAATAAGACTCAAGTTAGTAGAAAATTGTTCTTCTGTACCACGGATCCCACGGTTCCCTTTGTGGAGGGATCCGTCTAGGCATTTTGGAGGGATCCGTCTGTCTGGTGACAGATTTTCAGCAATTGTGATATTCCAAATAATGCTAAATATGAGAGTGAGATATGTATAAATAATACACTCAAAGCAATATGGAACATAAAATATCATTCAATAAAACAAAGAGATAATCAAACAAATCTCTAAAACTAAGAGAATGATCTAGCCATTACAAATACTAACAAGTCGCCTAAACTTAAGAAGTAACCACGCTCTTAAGGATAAAATAGATTCTCGGATGTTCTAAGTTGAGCTTAAGACTAGGACACCGCTTTAGGCTCATGGTTGTTTAGGTTTGTTGACTCTTCAAACGCTCGAGGAGGTGATAAACATGAAACGTTGTTTCGCGTAGTTCATGTATCAACCTTTCAACATGTTGACAATGATAGCAATCCTTGTCATGGTTTTGAGCTTCTTGAAATAGAGGTTCAAATGAAGTGGGTTGAGGATCCTCAAATGACGGAGGAATTTGTGGAGGCTCATTAAGTGGTGGCTTAACAATGTTTGAGGACGGAGGTAATGAAGTATCAACTTCTATGTGGCCGGGTGGTTGACTTTGATGTCTCCTCATAATCCAACACGGACTATTGGGGGGAATTGGAGAATTTGATATTGGTGCAAGTGTTGATTCAACAATTTGGTTTTGTTGCACAACCTTTTCAATTGAGTTTGTTGGTAGTGGTGGAAAATGAGATGGCCAAGAGGGTAAGTCCTCTAAGTTGTGAGAATTTGGGATGATTGTGAGGCATTAAATGATGTGGCTCTAGGCAATCGATGATGTTGGTTGGGTTGAAAGGGTGTGTTTGGTTTAGTAGAGTTTGGTGATGATATCCTGCGGGAGCAATCCTCTTGGGAATTAGTTTGATTGGTTTCTTTGGTGTAGGGAAATCCTAGCATTCATGGATTTAACCGAGATGATTCGTTGAGGAAACTTCGTATGACCCTAGCAAGTTTCTTGGGTGGTTCTTGGGTGGATGAGTTTGCACTAGGAGCTTTTCTCATGATGAAATGACTAAGGAGGATGTTTGTAATTGCTGAGAATTGTATTGTGTTTGATGACTAAGGTGTTCTAGCAATATAACTTATAAAGGGAAGAGTTTGGCAAGTGCATTTAAAACTTAATCCACTAAGATTCTTAGAAATATGATGATTAACATGCACAAGAGTGAAGTTCGTAGTTTCACCGATCTAGGATCTTAATAAAGATGAGGTGGAGTGTTCAAGTAAGCAAGATGAGCTTGAAATGATTGTTTTGGCTAGAGTTGACATAACTGTCACCCGATCCCACAGCCCCTCCTTCGAGGGATCCGCTAGGCTAATCCTAGGATCCGCTCTCAAGAAGCTATGAAAGGTTAGAAATGAAGTTTCTAAGAGCTAAAACCTATATCATTTTGACTGTTTCAGTCCTCCTAAGTATCTAAGATGAGGGTGTACTTAAATGATCAATAGTAGTGAATGTTATAGCAAATGATTACTTTTTATGGAAGGAAAATGGGACTAAATGACTACCAATGGATGTTCAAGGATAACACTAAAAGTTTTGGTGTTGTTAAGTCATAATAAATGATCCTAGAGGTTAGATTTTAGCTTGAGATGGAGTTTGAAAAATCCTTAAAAATCAAAAGAATTGAAAAACTAATTTTTGACCCATTTTGAGATAAAGATGACTAGAAACAATTTCCTAAAATTGTTCAATATGACAACCTAAGTGTTTTGAAAAATGAAAAACAATTTGTGAGTATTGAAGCGGAAATATGGTGAGTTTTGACGATTTGATAAATCAAAAGGCATTTTGAATAAGATCTTATGTGAGCTATGAGTGAGTTTAAAACTTTCTCATCCTTGAAGGAGACTAAGTTGAGTTATAAGATCTTATGTTTAGCTAGTGTGAGGTTATCTAGTAAGCTATATTGATGTTTGGGATGTCAATTGTCGATCCGTTGTCACGATCCCACTTCCCTCAAAGGAGGGATCCGCTCTAGGCTAATCCTAGGATCCGCATCCGCAGATCGTAATCATCACGTAATCATGTACGTAGTTTGCACACTAATCAACCATTAAACTAAACATAAATATAAGCATGTCATCACATAAAACATCTCATAGAAAATGGTAGAAATAGCAAATATCCAAGTTAATGCAAACAAGAGTGCTAAAACATAATCATCCATACACAAAACAAGTGTTTAAGAAACAAACATAACCCTATAGTCTCTTTAGTCAATTCTTTCTTTTCCTCTTTCCCGACTTTGTGAGGTGATAAGCTAGATTTTGAATCATACCCCTTAATTGTTTAAATTTTGCGGTCGCGTTTGGAATGGTTGGAAGTTGTTCATAGTAATCAAAGGGTTCCAATTCAATGTTAGTTATGGGGTCGAGATCTTCTTCTTCTCCATCTTCTTCTTCTTCTCCTTCCGAGGAGTCCAAGAGAGCTTTAGGCTTCTTTCCATTGACCATGAACCGTTTAGAGGGTTGTTTGGTAAGAGGTACCATTACGTGATCGGCAAATAAATGATCATTGTTAATAGGAGATGGTTGCAATGCACTAACATACTTACAAAGTCTTGTTAGGAGCATACCATATGGAAGTACCATGTTGAAAGCTTTGAATACCCCGACCATTCTCCTCACCATGTAATAGGCTAGATTAAATGGCTTTTGGTGGATAAGGCAATAGATCATTTGCACAAGACATGCATTTGGATGATCCTTGTTACCAACTAGGCTAATGACGCTTCACTAAGGATTTCTTCCATTTTCTAAACATGGGATGCATTTCAAAAGTTCCATTTGGAAAGGATCACGGTGAATGAGCTTTTGTTTCGTTGTAACGGGATTGGTCGGTCCTAACCTTGAAGATAGTATCTCGAATGGTTTCGGATCATCAAGAGGAGTATTGTAGATAGGTTTAGAATCAAGTGCAAGGTTTTGAGCGTTAATGCCCAATCTTAAGAATACATACAAATTCCTTCACAAGGAATGCTAAGAATTTGAGCAAATGTGTTGAGAGGTAGAATGAAGTTTCGCTTATTGATGATGAAGGCGATTGAAATGCTATCATCGGCGCTTCAATAATCCTAATGCTTTTATAGAATTCAAAGATGAAAACCGGCAAAGTTGTTCATCATCGTCAAGAAGACAATCAAAGTTGATTGTCGAGAAAACTTGACGAGTGTCGGTATCTTCAAGGAAACATTCCTTGACTACACGCCTCGTGAATAAGTCATTTTCAAGTCTTTGAAAACTTTGCGATCGGTTTTTGATAGCCCTTCTTCCCGATAGTAATGGGTGAGGTAATCGACGGTATCATGGTGGTCTTGTTGAGTAGCTTTAGGCATGGTTGGTCCTAGAAACAAAAATATTCTAATTAGGTAAAATTAGTTGAGATGGGTTTATGGTTTTGATTTGTATTAACAATGCTGTGAACAAGGTGTAATCCTAATTGTGTTAAAAGCCCTTTTTAATGATTAATTTTAAAAACCATAATTGAATTAATTGATTAGAAATTGTGTAACCATAAACCCTAGGATTAGGATGATGGAAATTAGAAAAAGTTAGTGTAATTACTTACAATGGTGTTCAAGTGAGGAATACTTGAGGGTTTGGAGTCCTATGAGGATGAAATCAATTGTTGAGTCGCTTTTGTGTTATATGGGAGAGGGAAACCGTGTCCGTGATGTTTTGAAATGCGATAGTCGTGTTCTCGTTTGATGGTTCCTGATCCCTTGTATTTGGGATCCGCTTGTTGGAAAATTTAGTGCACTTGTGGGATTAGTTCACCCTTGTAATGGGTTAGAGGTACGGAGGTACACCCATAAGGTCCATGAACACCCGACTCTTATAGTGGTTTGTATTGGTAGTGCTTGTAGAAAGTACCGCCAGGAAAGTAACGCTATGGAAAGTACCGCCAGGAAAGTAACGCTTGTGGTTTCCATCGATAAGCGCAGTTTCACCGATAGGCAAGTTTCCACCAAGTACTATGAAAGTACCGCTAGAGGTATGAAAGCACCGCTAGTGGTAAAGTATTGCTAAATGGCGCTATAACCGCTAATGACCACGCTTAATTGGTCATGTAACCACTAACGGCTATAATGGGGATAGTTATGAGGTGATTAATGGGCCGATTAATCCTCATAATACCATTTGAACGGCTGTGAGTAATATCCTATAAATAGGAGATCCGCTTATGCATGAGACACACATGTAAAACAATTAACACTTATTAGCGCAAGGGTTATAGAATTGTGCCTAATTCCATAACCGCATTTGGTCTTATCCCAATTAGATATTCGTAACCTGCATTGTGGTCTAATAGTTTACTTTGGAAAGTGATCACACGATTCCAAGTGATATCCGTAACCACCTAGTGGTATTGTTATTGTCTTTGATTATCTTACCGCTCGCGACTTACACACCAACAATCAAAGTAAACTATTTTGTGATAATCAATGGCAACCGCCGAATGAAACACATGGCTTCAAACTTTGCCAAGCTTGATAAGTTTGAAGGGGTGGACTTTAGGAGGTGGCGTAAGAAGATGCACTTCTTGCTATCAAGCATGAGTGTGGTGTATGTGCTACTACACCTATTCCCGATGATGGGATGATGCTACCGTGGAGCGATCGTAAGGAGGAGCAAATGGGAGAATGATGACTACATATGCAGAGGTCTTATTCTCAATGGTATGTCTCGATTCTTTGTTTGATATTTCTAACTTGAATCTTCCAAAGAACTGTGGATTCCTTGGATGCCAAATATATGGTCGAGGATGCATCAAGTAAGAAGTTCCTTGTTAGTAATTTCACAAATTACAAAATGACCGATTCAAGACCGCTTATGGAACAATACAATGAACTTCTTGAATACTTGGAAGGTTTACACAACACAATATTCACATGGATGAGGCTATTTCGCCTCTTGTGTTATTGATAAACTTCCTCCTTCTTGAAAGATTTCAAGCATACCTTGAAACATAAGAAAGAGGAATTAACTCGGTTGAGTTGGGCGCCATCACGCATTGAGGAATCTCTCAAGGTGCAAGATAATGACAAGCCAAAAGGTAGCAATGTCGGTGGACCATCTCGTTGTCAATATGGTAGAGCATAACAACTCCACCACGCATAATGACAACAAAGGCAAACGCAAATATCATGATAACACAGGGGCAAGATCCTAACAAGAAGGCTACACCTACTTGTTGGAAATGTGGCAAACCGGTCACATTAAAAGGGACCGCAAAGGTGTTAAAATTGGTGGTAAAGCCAATGGATCGTGCACTAATGGTTCAGTGAGTGGTGGTTCACCAACTCACCGAAAGGTCGAATATATTTAATAAGTCTTTTCGATTTATTATGTTACATATGTATCTCGAATCTTTTATGCGTGGATGATGATGTTATGTGGTGGGTCGACTCGTGCAACAGTTCATGTGTGTAAAGATAGAAGCTTGTTCAAGACTTATGAGTCACCGAATGATGGTTCTATTCTTCACATGGGAAATGAGTCAACAAATTGGTGCATGGTCGTGGTTGTGTAGATCTTAAGTTTAGTTCGAAAGATTGTAACTTTGTTTAATGTTATTCATGCTCCCGATATAAGGAAGAACTTGGTTTCAAGTAGTGTTTTGAATAATCATGGATATAAACAAGTTATTGAATCGATAAATTTGTGCTTTCTAAGCATGGTGTTTTTATTGGTTTTGGTTATTTATGTAATCAAATGTTCAGCTTAATGTTACCAATCGATAGTGTTATTTCAGCTTTATGCACCACATATGACCGTGACCGACTCTACCTTTGGCATGCTAGACTTGGCCATGTTCACTATAAAAGAATGCAAGATATGTCTAGGGATGGTTTAATCCTCGCTTTTACATGGACACCGAAAAGTGTAAACTTGCATGTTGACCAAGATAACCAAGAAACCCTTTCGTGGTGTTAGTCGTGAGACTAAGATCTTTGAGCTTATTCACAATGACTGTGTGATTTGCATGCCACTCCTTCTTTGGGAATAAGAAGTACTTTGTGACATTTATTGATGATGCTTCTAGATTTTGTTATGTCTATCTCTACATACCAAGGATGAAGCATTAGATAAATTCAAAGTGTTTAAACTCAAGTTGAATTACAACTGGGTCTTTGATCAAAAGATTAAGGACCGATAGGAGGTGAGTACATGGATACTTTGTATTTTCATCTGCTGGTATAATCCATGAAACGATCGCTTCTTTATACTCCTCAAAGAAATGGTATTTCGAAAGGAAAAAGTGGTGTCAAGGAGATGGTTAATTCCATGTTGTCCTATTCAGATCGAGTCAAGGGTTCTAGGGTGAAGCTATGTTAACAAATTGCTATTTATTAAATAGGTTCCTAACAAAGGAACAAGGTTACCCCTTATGAACTCGACTAAAAGGAAACCCAACCCGAACTATCTCAAGGTTTGGAGTTGTAGGGTCATTGTAAGACTCGATCCAAAGATGAAAACTTTGGGTGAAAGAGGCATCGATCGCATCTTTGTTGGATATGCCGAGCATTCCAAGGCTTTTTAGGTTCTATGTTATTGAACCTAATGAATATATTTCAATTAACTCTATAATTGAATCGCGGATGCGACTTTGATGAGAATAGATTCTCATCGATCCCTAGACCAAGTCAAAGGATTCCTAATGGAACTCATGACACTGGTGTATCGAGGTCCTCGATGATGAACCATCGCTGGTCCCCGATGAGGTTGTGGTTCAACAACTCGAACTCGTGCTCGTGAAGAGCAAAAGGGTCGACTCCAAAGTCATTTGGACCGAGTTTCAACTATACTTGGTCAAGGAACAAGGGATGAGGTCTCTCGACTAATACTTATTGCTTCATTGTTGAGGATGATCCCAAGACATTTGAAGAAGCAATGAAGTCCTAGGATATTGCTTTCGAAAGAAGCAATCAATGATGAGATGGATTCCATCATGGGCAACAACACTGGGTGTTGGTTGATCACCTCCCGGTTGCAAACCTCGGGTTGAAAATGGATTTTCAAAAGGAAAATGAACGTAGATGGAACTATTGAAAAGTTCAAGGCTAGACTAGTCATTCTGTGGCTTTAAACAAAAGTCGAATAGACTATTTTGATACTTCCTCGTGGCTCGTGACGCACTCATAAGACCGCCGATTGCTATGGCATCTATTCACAACCGTTATTCATCAAATGGATGTAAAACAATTTTCTTGAATGGTGAATCGGAAGAGGAGGTTTATATGAACCAACCTCGTGGCTTCATTTTGCTCGGTAATGAAAACAAGGTGTGTAAACCGATTAAGTCTCTTTATGGACTTAAGCAGCACCTAAGCAATGGCATCAAAATTTGATGAAGTGGTTTTGTCTAGTGGTTATGTTCTTAACCAAGTCGACAAATGCGTGTATAGCAAATTTGATGAATCTGTAAAGGAGTCATCATTTGTCTATATGTTGATGACATGTTGATCTTTGCATCGACCAAAATCGTGTTGACTCGACAAAGGAATTTTGTCATCAAGGTTCTCCATGAAAGACATGGGGAGGCCGATGTTATCCTTGGTATAAGGATTAAACATGAAAGTAATAGAATTTCTATCTCTCGCCTCATTATATTGAGAAGTTATTGAGGAAATTAATTACTTTGATTGTACTCAATGAGTACACCTATGGATACTTGAGAAGTCGATGCCTAATCATGGCAAGGTCAGTATCTCAACTTGAGTATTCTAGGGTAATTGGTCACTCGATGTATGCCATGACTTGTACAAGACCCGATATTGGTTTTGTAGTGGAAAATTGAGCAGTATACTAGTAATCCTAGTGCTCATCACCGCAAGCAGCTCAAAGGGTATCAAGTATTTGAAGAGAACTATGGATTATAGTCTCTCATATATCGTTACCCATCGTTGGAAGGATACACCGATGCAAGTTGGATCAAGAATAATCAAGATAATTCGCCTACCAAATGGTCGGGTATTCTACTGGTGGAGGTGCAATTTCTTGGGCATCCAAGAAACAAACTTGCATCACCGCTCAACAATGGAATCAATTGTGGCTCAAGCAACCGGTAAAGAAGTCGAATGGTTGAAAACTTACTTTAAGATTCCATTGTGGCCTAAACCTATAGCACCTATTTCTATCCGTGTGATAGTGCAACTACATTGGCTAAGGCTTATAGCCGATGTACAATGGTAAGTCTAGACACTTAGGTGTCGCATATAGCATGATTCGCGAGCTTATCATGAATGGGGTGGTATCTATAGATTTTGTGAGATCTCAATGTAACTTAGTCGATCACTGACGAAGGGTCCGCTAGAGACTTGGTTATATAGTCCGCTAAAGGGATGGGTTTAAGTCCAACTTAGTCACCGAATGTTAGGACACCCAACTCCCTCCTAAGGAAACTTAGAGCCGAGTTCAATGTGAAAGTCGAATATTCAAATGGACTGGAGCACATGTTTATTTACATCCCAAGGATGTGCTCGTAACTCACCGAAAGGAGGATGAAGTCTTTACTTCTCAATGTTAGGAATTAGAAAATTCCATAGTGAAGTGTCGGTCACCCCAAATATTATCTAGCATAAGTTAGCTCAGACATATCATTAGTTACGTTATTTATCGCTTTACTAGTTAGTTATTAGTTTAGTTTAGCGAGTGTAACACCGAGGAGGAAGGACGGTCTTTACCCATCAGACACCGATCCACAGCCGATAGGAGGTCGGTAATTTGTAGAGAATACCCCTTCCATCCATGGAAGGGTGTGGCTTTGAATAAACCTTTCATTTCATATAGCAACTCTCTTCAAGGAACCTCCTCTCAACTCTCTTCATCTCTAAAATGGCTTTCTTGTTTAATCATTGTCCTAGACCATCCGAATCATCAAACAACATAAATATTGATCCTAACAATTGGCATCGAGCCCGTGTTGTGTTGTTTGTGTTGATTTGAATGGTTTTTTATATGCGGTTTGGTTGATTCATTGTTGCGTGTTGATACCGTTGTTGTTACATGGTTAAGTGTGTTATCCGATTTGGAATATGTTTATCGCTTTTAGATTGAACTAGTCAAACCGCATTTTAAACATGTCTTGGGATAATTTCTATATCGCTTATATCCGCTTTGGTGGTCAACATACGTTCTAGTCAAGAAACTGCCTCTACTACTTGAATTGTAGGTCATATGGTCGATTCTTGGGGGTCTAAACCACCATCATGGAAGCATTTCTTATGTCGTCTTTCTCGTCACATCTGCTTATTTATCACTAGTATAAATGGTCATGTCCTTGAGGTCGAATACGGGTCAAAATGGTTTTTTTTCTTTATGCTGTTTCTGGGTTATTCTTCTATGCGAGTTGTGATGATCTTATGAGCGAGTTGTGGACTCGCATTATTGAATGCGAGTTGGTATGATGCGTGTTGCACTTGCTCTTTAGTGAGTTGCTTAATAATGTTAATGTGAGTTGCTGTCATACTGTCCAGATACAATGAACATTAAGCGAGTTGTCAATACTTTCTAAAGAAGCGAGTTGGGTACTTGCAAGATATGTTGCGAGTTGTGTTAATAATATCAAGAAGCGAGTTACTTAACTTGTCTTAAAAGCATGTTGTTGACCATATGACTCACGACCAAAAGAACAAAGATGATGCGAGTTGTTAACCTCGACCACATGACCACTTTACCAAATATTCAAGTCGACCTCAGGTTATTCATACCCATCATCAGTCCAAATCAACAATGACCAGTAACTAAAATAACTAAATTTGAACATCACCAAGATAAATCCAACCCCTCTTAAACCAATCAACAACTTTGTTTACTACTACTCCTCCCAATCCCTTATCTTATAACGAAAATGAAACAAAAATCACAAGATCTCAGAGTTGTTCTTTTCTCATGCTTTTTCAAAAGTACTATCATGCTTCAAGGGCCACACACATGAGAAGAACTCAAAACATCATTGATCCCTATTTGATTATATTCGAAAATTGAAAGAATAGAAATAAGCAACTATGCTTTTTCTTGTTCTTTGATTTGTTTTCAGAAACTCTAAGACTCATTAATAAGATGTAATATACTTTGGTTTATACATTTTCACGGAGAATATTATGTCACGGCTTGAATTGTTTATTGAACAAAGTTGACTACGGGTTGTTTGTACGGTATTTTATTTGGATTTGAAGTGAGGTTTTCCGGCACGCTTTACTTATTTCGCCTTCTTTCTTTCTACCCTTCCGCCAAGATGACTTGTTTGGGCATTTATAGAGTGTGATAAAGACTTGGCTATTTAGTTACGGTTGTGATTCTTTCTCGCTTAACCCACAACGTAACTATCACTTCGTGTCTCACGCATTGAGAATGTCAAGAGGTTTTGTACATTGGGTACACCGCTTCTTCTTCACAAGGATTAGTACAAGTTTAAGTAACAAACTGGGAATTTTACTTCATGATCAAGTTTGGCATATCGGGTTTACTTCTCCATGTGGTCACCGCAATAGCCGCTGTAATGCGTGAATGATGTGTTTACCAAAGTGTTTATTGGATGGTTGATGATGTTGTTGATGTTGGATAATGAACCGCTGATGAACCGCGCATGTTCCCCTAAAATGATATTCACCGAAACCAAAGTTGTCATAACACATTCAAGTCGACATTGTTTACGGTTTTGTCTTGATTTTGTAAAATCCCGCGAAGAACCTATTTCTGGTTTAAATCATAGACTTGTAAAATCCCGTGACAATGGAAACATCCCGGTAATAGTAAAGTGCATTTCGGATCTATCTTACGGTTTATTCTTGGTTTTGTAAAATCCCGCGAAGAAACTATTTCTCGGTTTAAACCATAGAATTGTAAAATCCCGTAATGATGGAACCATCCCGGAGAAAGGAAAGTGTATTTCGGATCTTATCTTGATGTCGGTGCTACGGTTTCGCTTCAAGAAGGGATAAAAGGTGTACTTCATGAATTGGATGTGTGTTTGGATATTCGCCATGGCGCTTTGGTTATTACATGGTTTTACGGGTTATGTGCTTTTAACCATGGTCGGATGAAACCATTATCAAAGTTCACTTAAATGTCAAAGGAGGCTAGATTTGAGCTTTTAACCGAAGATGACAACGGAGTTAATTCACTATTATTTATTTGAGGTTGAAGTGAAATATCACGGCGAGTGTACTTAGTATCCAAGGTATCGGGATGGTTGGATGAAGATTCTTCATGATCCTTGTTCGAGCTTATTATCAAAAACGAAGACTTGGAAATCTAGTTATTGTTGGGTGTCTTTTACCTTTTCTTTTACCACTGGGGAATTGGGCTCATACCACCACAAAATAACTATCACTTTAAGGAGTTACGCTAGTAGTGCTCAAAGGTCACATTCAATTGTGGATTTTCAAGAGGTAATGTACGCCTTATACTTGATGGTTGGTTGGTTGAAGAGTATAGAGTACATAGAGAGTACTTAGAGATGCTAATGGAAATCGGCACCGCTTTTGTTACATATGTGCAAGTTTAAGTCACGAGTTCGGGTTAGTTTACTTCAGTGGTCAAATTCATCATATTGGGTTTTCCCATCACCGTCACGACAAAGAGCCTATCGAATGATAATGGGGTTGATTACATGTTTTGCCAAGAGAGATGAAAAGAGAGATTATGACGACGATGAACACAACAGCTCATGCCTCGCCTCTCTCTAAAGAAAAGAAAAGTGTACGCTTCAAGGCGCTTTATCTTCAAAGAAGAGAAATCTTCTTATGACGTATGAACACAACAGCTCATGCCTCGCTCTCGCTCTCTAAAGAAAAGAAAAGTGTACGCTTCAAGGCGCTTTATCTTCTCAAGAAGAGAAATCTTCTTATTATGACCATTCTCATCAACATGCTTCATACTTTTTCCATGCGCTCACCATCAAGTGAACCGGCTACCATTGATTGTTTTCTCATTCCACTTGCTCAATTATAATGAAGATGGCGACATCATGTGCTAATTTTATGGGAGAAGTGTGAATAGAACATTTTGGATGATTTTCACTTATTTAATCAAGAATGGCATCTCCGTATGCAATTCTTGAGGGGAGAAGAAGTGTGAATTTTTGCATTGTTGATTGATATTTGAGAATATAAATGGTCATACGGCTCTAAACTCATGTAAGAACCGAGCTTCTTCTTATCGGGTCATCTTCACATGGAGTTTTTCTTCTAAGAGCCGTTGGTTGACATCTTCACTGGATTGATGAGTTTATCGACAAAGTGCTTCCGTTAATGCTTCACGATACATCAACATGATGATTCCAACAATCTCTCGTTTTGTTTGATGTGATTGGTAGTTTGGTGTTACCATCTTGTGTGTTCGCTATGCCCGATTGTCGATTTCCTTGATGAACATCTTTCGTTCTTGTTTGATTGGGAGGATTTTAGTTAAGGGATTTGCAAGATGTGTTAATTGGGATGCTTTTGGTGGGATGCTTTTGGTGTGAGTTGAAGATGTTAACTATCTATTCCCCAACCGCACAATCTTGAAGAAGGTCGAGTCTACACCTGTTCTACATTTTCGCTACATGTTAGAAGACTAAAGACGAGTTGCATTTAACGATCTAAAGACTTCTTCTTAATCTGGGCATCTATCAAACAGATTGTCGGTTTAGGGAGAGCACTAATTGGGAGAGAGTTATAAGTCGATTCAATCCCCAATTAGACTTGCTCATATTCTTTAGCAAAGGACTCGAGACGTTGTTATTGACTATTTCACGATTGACATTTGACACAAGTTGATTACTTGAGTTAATCATTTATCACTTATTTGAGATTGAAGTTGACTTTCACAAAGGCGTGTTCTTATTTGATAACTTGCTCGGGCTTAAGAATTTGAGTTGAAGACTTGGTTTATCTAGTTACCAGCAATGAGGTGGATGGTTGAAGACCGTTAACTATCACTATTAGGAGTTACTTTGTTTTACTCAAGGTCACACGATATGACGGTGTGGATAATCGCAAGAGGTGTTAATGTCTCATACTTTGTTTGGGTAGTGAGTACTTAGAGATTTGCTTGAAGCATAAATTCTCTACACCGCTCTTCCATCATTAGTGCAAGCTTAAGATACAAATGTGGGAAAGTTGACTTCAGCCAAGTATGGTATATCGGTTTTTCTTCATCGGGTCACTTCAAATTGTCTACATAAGGGTTGATAAAAATAGTCGAGAGAGTCTTCAAGAAGTTGATTCTCACAAGAGTTCAAGTGTTCTTCTCATAAAGATTTCAAGTATTTGGGCTTATATTTGTTGTCGATTCAAGTATCAAAACCGTAGTGGGGAAGGAGACACACATCTAAACACAAAGCGAGTAAACTTGATGAACTTAATACTTCTAAGTAATCAAGATATCCCGGAAGACAAATGTTATTACCGCAGAGAAACTCAAGGTTTGACTCATGGCGAGTAAACTTGATGAACTTAATACTTCTAAGTGATTGAAGATATCCCGGAAAACAAATGTCATGACCGCAGAGAAACTCAAGGTTTTACTCATCAAGGCTTTTAGTGTTAGTATTCCAACGACGGGGGAAGTGATGTAAAAGAAAGTTTCAAGATAAAAGAGGTACACAAGTGCGACATATTCACCCGAGATAAATGTGTAACATGAGGAGGTGTTATCGCTATTCTTTCGTGGAATGTGTGTACTTGATTCTTGAGCTTCATACACGATCATCGTGGAAGAAAATGTGAACATGGAAGGTGTTTTCATTCCCCATGATGTGTATTCGGAGAGCTTTTGGGTATTGGTGTACTTGGTTCTTGAGCTTCATACACGATCATCGTGGAAGAAAATGTGAACATGGGAGGTGTTTTCATTCCCTCATGATGTGTATTCGGAGAGTTCTTGAGCATTATACAAAGAGACCGATCGCATCAATTCAACTACTGGGGAATTGTTCTCTTGACACCTTTTGGAATGGATTGCTTCGCACTTCAAAGGAAATGAAATTTGAGAAGATTATTTAAAGAGTGGATGATACGTTGTCGTTCTTCTTGTTGATGATATAACCCCGAACGGAGAATCTCGATTATCGCTCTTAAAAGGAGCAATGGATTTATGATAATGGTGTGCTTCTTTGTGCACCGCTAAGGCAAGCTTGAAATAGAGCTCAATCGCTCATCTAAAGGATTTTCGGTTTGGGGAAGTCGCCAAAGTCTCACTTTCAATGGCTCATGTTCTTTCTTCTATTCAAGAGCCTCGAAGCTTTGGTGGTGAATGTTTAAGAGATGATGACTTCTATCTTCTACAACGGGTCGCTTGATATCCTTATCTCTGCACTCAGATCATCATCTTCTTAAACTATATCATCTACTCTATCTTTGTATATATTTATCAAAAACAAAATACAAAAATATAAAACCAACAAAAGAAAATATAAAACCAACAAAAAGAAAATATAAAACCAACAAAACCCATAAAAATCGAAAATTTGAAAATACCAAAATATGTTTTCTCAAGACATGTCTTCGGTATCGATAACATCTACGGTCTTAGAAATGTCATTCAATAATGGCACGGACTTTAGATGAAGTTCGAGCAGAGGTGTAAATATTCTTTTCTAAACATGTCTCAAAAATGGCTTATGGCTTACGCTTATTTCGATCAGAACCCGGCTTCAAATAATGGCTTGCGCTATTTCGATCAGAACCCGTGCTTAAACTATGGCTTGCTATTATTTCGATAGCAACCCGCTTTTTAAAGAAAGGAAAGTGTTACGCTAAACCAATTTTCAAAATATTTCGCACTTATCCTAAAACAAAACAGGAAAGTATGTCAAGGATCATTGCTCCTACACAAATGTTTTTCCGCCTAAAATTCTTCGTAAAAATATTTGTTGTTTTCAAAAATGGTGGTAAATGAGTTGCTTTAAAATCAATCGATTCGTAGTTTTTATAAAATTGAAAACTCAATCAATGACTTCAAAGCTTTTAAACTTTTCATAAAATGAGTCATTGATTGAGGGGAGAATGTTTTCAAATCTATATCATCTAACGGGCTTTCTTAATTATCCTAATATGCTTAATTAAAATGATGTTAACCTATGTTGAAGGACTAGGTGCCTAGGATATGATTGCTAGGATTAGATGATTAGAGTTTGATGAACACATTATTCCCATACCTTATATGATCCGATTGATATGTTGCATTGACTTTTATTAGTCGATTGTTGTTTGGGTGATGTCGACCACCATATATTTGTGTGTGTTCACTAACGATGCGTATATTGGTATATAAGAATGTTCCCGATCCGGATCCCACAATTGAAGATGATTGGATGCCGAAAGGAAAGGGTAACTATATCTTGGGTTGACAAATGAAGAAACGGAGCTTAATTGGACTTCTATGGAGAGTTGGCATAAATGCAACGTAAGAGGTCTCACCGCATCGCAGATGGTTTTCTTCTAAGTGATTGAAGAAACGGAGCTTAATTTGACCTCGCTTGGCATTCAAAATGCAACGTAAGAAGAAGTCTCACCGCATCGCAGACGGTTTTTCTTCCAAACCCTACAAAGAACAACAACAAAAGCTTCTCAACCACCTAACGATCTTTGTGCAGATACCATTTTTAAACAATTTTGAAAAAATTTGAATAAAATTGTTTTGAAAATGGAAAATATTGTTTTGAAAATAAATTGACTAAATTTTGAAAATCACCGGACTTCATTTTATCAAAACCTAAGTCACTCAATTATCGACTTCGGTCATCGATCGAGGGGAGAGTGATTTAAAATAAAATATTTTCAAACAATATTTCTTCATAAAAGTCCGCTTGTACAATAAAAAGTGGTGATCTAAAGATTTAATGTTATGTCATGGTATGATTTTTCTTTAAAATCAAGGATCTTTCAAAATGAAATTTTTTCTGTTTTTGTTTGATTGTGAAATTGTTTTATTTTACTTAAAGATCTCTTAAAACTATCATACCGACACTAACAATCTTTAATGTCTTAAATGGTCCTTATCTCGTCATTTTTCAAAATTAAATCTTGCCACGCCTTTCCCCAAAATTTTCTAAATGATTTAAATCAATTGGGATCACAAATCTCAAATGGTTTGAAATTTTGATCGGGTAGAGATCGTGATTTAAATCTCAAATCTGCTTTAAATGGAATTGGTTTTAGTCCTTCAAAGGCACTCCCGCCTCCATGTGCCAAACGATTTCAAATACACAATGCACATGTTGAGGAGGAGGATTTATCCAAAACCGATGAGTATTTAAACAAGGCCACATTTTCTCCCATGTTTTCTAAACCTAATTAATCACTTGGGATCCAAAATCTCAAAGGGTTTGATATTTTGATCGGGGAGAATTTGTGATTTAATAATGAAATTTGATAAAAGGTGATCGCTTTGATTTAATTGTGCAGTCGCTCTCATATGTGCTAAACGCTTTCGAATCTCAAGCACATATCGAGGGGAGAGCAAATAAACTATCGAGGTACAAAAGCTTTTAAAGTTTATTTATAAAGTACCTTGATTGAGTTTTCAAATGGTTTCTTAATGGCTTTTGTGATCGTGGATGTGCTTCAAAAGAACTCTTGCCTCTATGTGATAAAATGATTTCAAATATCCTATGCACATATTGAGGGGAGAATTTTACCAAAGAAAATCAAATGGCTTTTTCTATGAAAATTGTGATCAAAGAAAATATTTCAAAGTCCTCTTGCCTCCATGTGCTAAACAATTTCTAAATCATATGCACATGTTGAGGGGAGGTTTTCTAAATGATCAAAACTATTAAGGTACAAAATGCTTTGATCTCGTATCACAAGTACCTTGATTGTTTTTCCAAATGATTTTTCAATTGGTTTCAAGGAAGAATGAACAATACCAAAAGACCGACCATTTTACTTTATGCATGGAGTTATAAGGATGGTTAGGTTAGGTATTTGTTCCCACGATCCGCCGTAACCGGAGGGATCTACCTGTGGACAATCCACTAGATAGTGTAGAGTCCTTAGGTATGATGAAAAAGGAGAAAATGAGAATATGGGAAGAGTGCGGATCGAGACAGAGCTAGTAATCGAATAAACCCAACAAGGTTCTAGTTATGAAGTCTCGTAAGCAATCAAGGGGTTGAAGAATGAAAAGAAATGAATGTGAAAAGGGTGAAAAGAAATAGCCTCCAATAATTCAACCTTAGGGCGTAAACCGGTTCAATACATATGCTACTAGTGGTTACTAAGGTAACACCGGTATTGAAGACAAGACGTCATGGACCCAAAGGACGACCGCACTAAACTTCCCAAGCTACTCAAGTTCCTCTTAAAAGGGCTTGTTTCATTCTCACGGGAACCGACATAATCTATCGACTTTCTCTTAGAGATTGTTGATATTGAAGAAGGAGACCTCTCCCTAGTCTCCCACACAGAACCAAATGTGCACTATTGAGTCTAGAGCCAAGAGATCATCCACAATATCTCATTAGGACACTAAATTAATGAAGACTTGTTGTTTCACACAATGTGGAAAGTAAGTATATATTAAGAGTCCCACGATTATCCTTGTGGTATTGCCGTAACATCCGAGTGATATGTAAAATATTCACGATGAAGATGGAAATCCTTCTAGAGCCAACATCAAACAAGCTCTTGGTGGGTGACATGTGAGATCTTCTCAAAAGATCAAGCTTGTGACAACCGGATAGAAACGATGGGGAGATTCATTCTTGAATCAACCTTGGTCCAGAATGGAATTGACGAATACTTTTGGAAAACCGCTCGATGTGCAAACCTTCTTTTCTCTAGCACGTCGAATGTGTATTCATTTTTCAAATTCAAAAGTATCTCGATTGAAAAATACTTTTAGAAAACCGCTCGATGTGCGAATCTCTTCTTTTCGCTAGCACGTCGAATGTGTACTCATTCTCTAATACAAAAGTATTTTGATTGAAAATTGATCTTTCTCATAAAACCTTCGTCAGATTGCAAAACTCTTTCTTCAAGCAATACGCGATTGTTTTTCAAATCATTTTCATCAATCGCTGAATCTCAATTTGTCGGTTCACTCACCCGTGTTGTCTTCTTTGAGACGCTCCGGTTTGAGAACAACTAGAACAACATTGCGAAACCCCGTCAAGGAGATTCTTAGGAATCCCACCGATCACAGCAAGATTTGTATCGATCAACGGGAACCGTGGGTCGTGTACTCAATTCAACGAAGTGATCAAAGACACTTTCGTGTTTTTATTGCTAATCGTTGTTTGCGGTACATTTGGACGGTTGCACCGATCGTAATTGAGGAGTCAATCCAAAGCCGCATGCTCACAAAGATCCACACTTAATTTGAAGAAATCATGACCGTGCATATCTACATAACCCGGTTCGATATTTTTATACTATGCTTCGCTACGCCGCAAATATCATGAACCAAGAAGGCTTCCGCTACTCGATGGAAAGATGTCATGATTCAAAAGTGTGAGCATGTCGGTCCAAAAGTCACAACTTCACATGATGGCAACACAATAAAGGGTGATCCAGAGATTTATCGTGGTCGATGATCTCAATGAAAGCTCAAGATCATCAAAGATGTGGATCGCTTAAAGGCCTCCACTAAAAGTACAAATCAATGCGGACTTTGAAGAATCACTACTAAAGCACAAAGATTGCGGAATTGAAGAATTCAAGTCTACGAGCTCAAGAACAAAGTCAAAATAGAATGCTAGGATTCAAAATGTAAACATGGGGTGACCTCCTTGGGGAGATTGTTAGGAATTAGAAAATTCCATAGTGAAGAGTCGGTCACCCCAAATATTATCTAGCATAAGTTAGCTCGTAGACTTGTCGTTAGTTACGTTATTTAGTAGTTTATTAGTTAGTTTGTAGCGTAGTTTAGTTTAGTGCAACACCGTGGAGGAAGGACGGTCTTTACCCATCGTATGCCCGATCCACAGCCGATAGGAGGTCGTATATTTGTGTAACTATAAATACCCTTCCATCCATGGAAGGGTGGTGCTTTTGAATAATCTAACCTTTCATTTTGTAAAACTCTCTAGCAAGAACACTCCTCTCAACTCTCTTCATCTCTCTAAAATGGCTTTCATGTATTTTGATCATCCAAGACCACCCGAATCATCAAACACAATAAATATTCACTATTGGTAGTGCTTGTAGAAAGCACCGCTGCGGAAAGTATCGCTATGGAAAGTAATCGCCAGGAAAGTATCGCTGGTTTCCATCGATAAGCGTGTTTCCACCGATAGGTAGTGTTTCCACCAAGTACTATGAAAGTATCGCTAGTGTTAAAGCATCGCTAAATGGCGCTATAATCGCTTAATGACCACGCTTAATTGGTCATGTAACCACTAACGACTATAATGGGATAGTTATGAGGTGATTAATGGGCCGATTAATCCTCATAATACCATTTGAACGGTCATGAGTAATCTCCTATAAATAGGAGATCCGCTTATGCATGAGACACACACGTAAAACAATTAACACTTATTAGCGCAAGGGTTATAGAATTGTGCCTAATTCCATAATCGATTTGGTCTTATCCCAAGTAGATATTCGTAACCTGCATTAGGGCTCTAATAGTTTACTTTGGAAAGTGATCACATGATTCCAAGTGATATCCGGTAACCACCTAGTGGTATTGTTATTGTCTTTGATTATCTTACCCTGTTCTGGGACTTACACACCAACACGGCTAGTACAATTAGAGGGATCCGGCTCCTGTAGACAGAAAAAGGGTTGCTTGGCTTTAATTTTGTAGTAGGCTATAAGTTAGCTTATGGAACAAGATTAGTTTAAAGGTTTCAAATAAAAAGATGTTTTGGTCGACGTGATTTGATAAGTTAATTATCAAGGGTCATTCGTGACGACGGCGTTAGTTTGACGAAATAAAAAAGGAATACACTTCTCGATGATGAGTAAGTCGGGAAAGTGACGAAAGAGAGACTTTTTCAAGAGACTAGCAGTTTATTTAAACAAATAAGAACTATGATATCAACATAATCATGTAAGCTAGCTAATGAAAAAGTAAACATACCTTTATGCTTCTTGGTTTGGCTTATGAAGACATAATACCAAAATACTTATGAGCTCTTAAAGTAATCCTTTGTACTTAGAGTAAGTAGGTTGTGATTACTTTTGGATCCTTTCTGTTAGGTCACTAGTTTTACAAACACAAGTAATATAGAAAGAGATAAGGCGATTGAACAAGAAACAAACACACACACACGATAAAGTAATACGGTTATGCGAGAGTGTATGAATGAAAGAAAAACTTGAACAACCAACCCTCAAATGAGGGTTTACAAGAGATTTATAGGAGGAAAGCTAGGCAACACCCTAGTTTCCATCCTTTCTTTTATGGGCTTGGGCCTAAGCTCATGGGCCTTCTACATAAGCTTAAGGCTAATAACAAACATAAAGGCCATAATAAAGCTAACTATTACATATTAATTACTAACACTTGATTATGGTTTAGAGTGATTCCAACAATCTCCCTCAAGTGTTGGTGATGAACGGTGAAGGCGTTGATGTAATAGTAGCTCGACGCCTTCCGACATTCTTCTTTCTTGTGAGAAGAATTGCCTTGATTCGAACAATCTCCCAAAGTAGAGAGATAGTTATCTTTGAACAGCTATGCTTTGACGTCATCTTTAACTTTGTTCTTTGATCATTGTTCTTTGTGGTGAAAGTGATAGTATGTTGTTGTCTCGATCAAGTCCGCTTCGTGTCCGCCGCTTCACGCGCCCAAAGGTTCCACGCCATTCTTCAACATGCTCACACGCCTTTGACGTTGGAATTCAATATCGATGAAGTTCTCTAAGTCTTTAACTTTGTAGATTCTTTGGTTTGACGAAGAATCATTCGACGGTTGTGTTGCTTTTGAATAGAACTTCCATTAGTGATGATGTTGGCGTGAGCATGAGAAGAATCAAGACGATCATCCCGCCCGAGCTTCCATAAGAAGAAAACATTTCAAACGGTTAGTAATAAGGTGTTCCCGCACTTACAAGTTTGAACTTCGAGAGTGTTAACAAAGATAGTGTGAAAACACAACTCTAATTTACAAAGGCCGCTCTCGAACCGAGTCCCACAAGTGAGATAACGCGATGTACCAAGTACATCTACAGCTCGATGAGTCGCCGAGGTACACCAAGCATCACCTCACGATCAGACCGCTTGAGACACACCGCGAATCCACGGGAGTTACCGGCGACCGCCGCCGTGGTCGTTTGATGTTGACCCCGGCAGAGTTTCCATTCAATCACCGAGGATCACAGATGTGAACCTCTCATAAATGTTCTCGATGATTGCTAAGATCCGTGAAGGACTCGATATGAACCATCGATAATCTTATTTGTTGATCAACAAGTGATAAAATGTCAAGTGTTCCTAAGAGATCTTTGATGAATCTCGTGGCTCTAGACTCAATAGTGCTTTGGTTTTCCCGAGCGGAGACTAGGAGAGGGTCTCCTTCTTCAATACCAATGATCTCTAAGAGAAAGCCAATAGTTTACGAGGGTTCCCCGTGAGAATGAAACAAGCTTCGCTGAGAGAAACTTGAGTGGCTAAGAAGGTTTAGTGCATGCGCCATCGGGTCCATGACGACTTTTAATCTTCAATACCGGTGTCACTAAGTGACAACCAAGAGTATATGAATTGAACCCTGTCCGCCTCTAAGTTGAATAACTGAGGGCTATTTCTTTTCACCCTTTTCTTTGCATTTCTTTTGATTCTTCAACTCCTTCTTTCTCCGATTCTCATTTTCTCCTTTTATAATCATACCTAAGGACTTCTAAGTACTAACTATTTGTGATGTCCTTGGTAGATCCTCCCGCTCAAGGATCATAGGACGGTTATTCCTAACCTTAGTCACCTTATAACCCATGACTAACCTATGTTGCCATTAAAACCATTTTGCCATGTGAAAAATCTCTCAAAGGGTTTGTAAATGAAAACATGTTTGAACCATCGTGAGAGATAGGATTTTGCATAAATACTCCCTCCACATGTGCTTAAGAGTTTTAATGGTTTAAATGCACAAAGGAGGAAAGAGCGCACATTTTGAATTGATCCACTCGAGATAGACAATCCTCGCGAGACACGGTTACGCTGTATAGTTAAAGAGTTACATTGTCGCCTTTAGGTGACAACTAGCTCTAATAACTACCTTGAAGGTGTAGACAAACCTCGAAGGTTGTCATACCCGCCGAGTTCATGTCTACCAAGAGTGTCTCGAATGGTACTTTCTACTTGGACAAGTCCTTTCATGAGACACGCTTACATTACTAGCGAACTAGCTTGAAATTATTACCCGTCCAGACAAGTCTTTTCGAGTTACTAACAGCTTAGTACCGCAATTCGCTGGTTAAGTCCAAGTACACATATTCATTTGCATTTTGCACAACATATTTCTTATCACACAATTTTCTCCCTCAAAATGGCATATAAAATGTTATTTTTGAACGGTTGAGAATAAATATGACCATTTCGAGTGTTATGGGAAGATGACCACTATGAACAATTTGTGAACAAAGTTTTAATTCAAATACCCCTCAACAAGTGATATAAACGGTTGAGGTTTTGAAAATCATATGGGAAGTACTTGTTCTTTGAGCAAAACCTTGAAAATGAAAGGTTTGATAGGTTTTACTCAAAAGTAAGAAGCTTTCGCCCTTTTATAAGGATTGTGGCAATCAAGCGCACTACGTGGTCCTTTCTTGACAATTACGGGTTGTACATCGTTATGTGTGCAAGCCATTGACATATCACAATCACACATATATAATCACACATCCAAATTTATAATGAAAGAACCAATTCAAGGGTACCAGAAGTGCAAGATGTTCCTGTGAGAGCGCATGTATGCTGAAAGCCGGTTATGTTAATCCCGGTCGACCACCAACATAGCTCTCCAATCGTCTCGAATCGATCCCTTCGAACAACCGCTCATCAATCATGGTGATGATCCTTCTCACATTCCTCCGATCCCGAGAATTCCATCGCTAGGTTCCCAATGTTTTCACGTATATCCTTCAATCGATAAGCTAATCCGTCCCTAACCATCTTCGTAGTATGATCTCCAAATTTGTGAAGCTCATTACACGCCATCAAGCAATTGCGATGAAGTTCATCGCGATAAACGACACCAAACGGTTTGTCGATGAGCGCAATTGTGATAGCCGGTTGATATCGGAAGATCAAGTCGTGGTAGAGTGAAGTTGACACGTGTCCGATATGATTCAACGGCAAGTCGGAGATCTTCAACACGCTCTTTTATGACTATGCGTCCGATGAAAATGAGCAAGTGACTTGATGAATTCACGTTGTATTTCGTTGAAAATTGTCTCATGCGACCGCACTTTGGCAAGGTACATGTCTTCAATATCGCTGAGAGACAAATTCTCAAAGTCACCTTCACAGAATGCATAATCCTTTCATCCCGCTTTTGACCACAATCTTCTTGAGAAAGGTGTAGTCCCATTTGGATGAAAGACCAACATGTTGGATGGCAACGATGTCTTTAGTACTAAACACCGCATGTTGTGACTTCAACCCGACACCTCAGTAGTAGATTCGCTTGCTCGCCGCTGATGAATCCCATACAATGCATCTCGGTCGATGCTTCCACCGTGTCGAGAACAAGTGATTGGCACGCCTCAATGGCAATGCGCTTGAGTAGATAGTCATAGGAATGGAAGTGTCAAGGATGTAGCATATTTCCTTGAACCATCGCCACCATGGAGAAGAAATTCCGTGTCTCTGTTGAAGAAATATCGAAGGAATCCGTGGTTCATCCGGTTGGCCAATGGTCGGTAGAGGTTTGGTCCAATCGGTGTAGTATGGAGGGTTGTCCTTTTGTGAAGTCAATGTTTGCTTCCGGTTGAGCCAATCCATGTTGTTAGACATAGCTCGAGCAATGTTGTCAAGGTGATATTCGACCGAGGGCACTTTCGTAGTCGTTTTTAGAAGTTGAAACGCTTCATTCTTGATTCGCTTCAACTCGATTTCGCCATTTTCTTCACATGGAACTTTTCTTGCAAAAGTTTTGCATGCTCCAATGTAGAACCGCTCACCAAATCTCGACCTTCATCGTAGTAGGAGTTTGATTGACAAGTGTGGAGAACCATTCAAATTCTTCGGTTTTATCGTCATCTAGCCATGATACGACTTCAGCCGAGTCGCCTTCTTCTTCTTCTTTTTGGAAGGCCTTGATGATGATTCTGGTTTCGCACTTGTTTGGGAGAGGTGGGTTGTTGTAGGGCTCAAGGACCTCTTCATCGCCACCACCCGTATACTCAAAGTAATCACCGGTTTTTGAGTCGTGGTGGTAACTCGAATCGCCCCGAGGTTTTTCAAGAAGAACGAGGAGGGACCTTTGTTGAGCAGAGTTCTTTGTTGTCCGTTCGAGAGAGAGGGGTTGCATAGAGATGATTCACCGCACTTCTTCCGACGCTTAGCTTTATCATGCTTATCCCGATCCTTGTCTTCATCGCCTCTAGGACGCTTAGACTTTTCTTCTTCGAATCTACAAGCTTCTTTGAGTTGGTAGTCCAAAGAATGCTTGAAACAATTTTCCTTCCTCGTAAGTAAATGTCCCGATCGTGTGACATTTGTGTGACAAGCTTGGCCACCAATTCATTATCCGAGAAAACTACAGGATCGATGGATTGATTGTGACGGTTAAAGGTGTTGATCTTATAGTTTGCTTGGCTATCTCGCATAAGATTCGGATATAGTTGTCTGTAAACATCTCCTTTGTGACTTTAGGAACGATATCCAAAGGTACTTGTTAGTGTAACCTTCGATCATTTCGCTCAGCCTCTCTTGACGATGACTTTTCATGAATTCTCGAATAAACTTCCTTTCTTCTTTCATCTTGTCATTCTCGCCATACAAATGTCAGATGTGATCAAGATAGAAATTCAACTTCTTTTGAGAATGTCTTTCTTTCTCGACTTGTTTGACAAAGATTCACAATTCTTTCATGAGCATGAGAAATCCAAGATCGAGGTGGTTTCTTCACGATTGGATGTTGATTTGGTTGATCTCTTTGATGGTGGTGGTGATGAATGAGATGAAGAATCCGATGATGAGGAGACATGAGGAGGCTCGGGTCCTTAGGCGGTTCGTAAGTTTCCTTCGTGAATGTGGGACTTTCCGTAAGCAACTTGTCATAATCATCATCTTTATCTTTCTCGCTCGACTTCTCGCCTGTGGTTCTCAAACTCATATTCGATAGTATCCTCCACAAGCTTTTGTTGTTGCAGAAGAGTGGTGGCACCGCATCCCTTATCGGGTCGATTAACCGCATCAGATCTCGTGAGGAGCAAGCAAGACCACTTGATCCTCCGGCCACCCATTTGGTCTTTTGCAAATTCTTCACCTTTGAAGGTGACTAACGAATTTAAACTTCTTCCGTAGGATTGATCCAGCTTGCTCTTCTTCATCTTCGTAGCTTTCATCATAGGGCACAAGTGCAGAGTCTTCCTTTCCTTTATCGCTTGAGGACTTGAGGTTTTGGCATCAAGGATTGTCATCCTTGCGCTTCGTAGTAGGTAATCTCTTCATCTCGTCAAGACTTTCGCTTTTTCATCCAAAAGCTTTTTGCGGTTCGGGCTTGGGAATTGGGATGGGAGTAGCTTCCTTAGATGGAACAATCCTCTTTGAAGGAGGGTTCCTCTGGGAACTTCCTATGACTCTCTATGCTTAATGCACTTCCAAGACTTCCTCTTCGGGTTCTCCGAGTAGGTGTCCCGTAAGCCTTTTCATCAAGATGGCCAACTTTTCCTTCTTTAACGGCCACCCGATACCTTTTGTACGCTTCCAGCTTTTTGATTTCCTTTGTAAGAAGGTGATCGGGCAACTCAAGACCGCTTCTTCAGAGACGATTCTTTGATTCTCGATGATAGTATGTGCTCACCAAGATGTCATGATTATCCGGGTCATCGAGTCTCCGGGATATCGTGATGAAGTCCAAGAGCTCGATCAACAACTTGGTGTATCCGACATAGGGAATTTTGGAGCCAAGCTTCTTATGAAACAAAGATCATGTCTTCCCATAGCAAAGGCTTCAATTATAATGTCCTTCTTGTTGATCAACCACTGTAAAATTTGCGCCCATGAGCTTGGGATGCTCATAGCCACCGCCACGACCGTAGACCGATTTGGTGATGATCATATAGAGTGTCCTCCATGGTTGAGGAATATTCTTCACCCACGCGAGAGTGCTTAGTAATGATTCCTTTAGCTTCATCATAACCAATATCTATCAAGAATTGCAGGATGCTGCTCTTCAAGAGGGTAGCAAAGAAGTCGGTTGAGCGATGTCCGAATGATGAGAACAAACAGTAAGTCATCGTGAGTGATAGTGACTTGTTTGTGATTAAGAGTCACATTCACAAGATTTTGACCAAAGATCCTCCGCATAGAATCCTGCATTGTTGAATGTAGACCTCGAACCGCGGGCAGAGTGTGAGAGCATGTTCGTAGGGATGATTCCCGAGAATATCCACCGCAATGAGACAAGAAGATTCTCGAGCATGCGAGGGTGTCAAAGTCAACCCTAAGGTTGTTCTTTCCAAGCTTTCTGATAACCCTCGAAAGATATCAAGAATTGTAAGAACTTCGATGCATCCACATTCATTTGTTCACCATGTCGTGATCTCAAATAACATTAGCCAAAAGAACCAACATATCGAAAGACATAATGTTAGTCAATGTAAGGTCTTATTGTCTAGTTATTGAATGTACAAAGGTCAATGATTGTTACGAGTCCTAAGTCACTTGTTTGTCCAATAGTCTAATGACGCCGTGAAATGTTTCGTGAGTTAGTTAACTTTAAGTTTTAAAGTTTATGTTATCACTTATTGTTCACAACATATCAAACGATTAAGTTTATTAGTGACATTATTGGATTCGTGATGTTATGATTAGTTTATTTACAAGTTTGTACACGTAACAATTCATAATGAAGGTCAATCCAGGTTGCGTAGTTTTGGCAAAGTTAAGCGTAAACAAGAATGACATATGCGAGACTAAAGCTTACGCCAGAGATCCTAACTTACGCGTAAGAAATGTTACGCGAGGAAAGGGGGACCTTATGCGAGAGCTTACGCCAGAGGCGATATATAACCTTACGCGTAAGGCTTACTCGTAAGAGTAGACCTTATGCGAGAGGTCATCACACGCATATCCTTCACAGTGATACGCCGTAGTCCCATTGTAGAACCTTACGCGTAATAGTTATGCGAGAATTATTCTTACGATAACTTGACTACGCCGTAGGTAATCCTTATGCGTAGAGTTGCAAATGACCTTGATTCTCAATATTAAGCGTAGCAAAGCCCGAAATAAGTTCATCAAATCATCAAAATTAACACAAAACATCATTTTATCAACAAGTTATGGCATGAACATTCATAACACGCTTACGCGTAGAAAGTCATACGCAGAGGTCAAAACCCTAAGGGTTAAGATTTACGCGATGAATTTTAGCCATAGGATTTGCACCAAACAAATTCGTAGGTCTAGAGTGTTGTTAGAGTCTTTAGGCCAAGTATTAACATCTAATTCATGATGAATCAAAAATACCCAAAAGTATGAACTTTAAACCCTAATTTCAAATTGTTAACAATTAGTGTTTCGGGTGGTTAACAACCATGGAAATCATCAATTCAACATCATATGACCATAACCCAACAATCTTTTAGACCAAAACACTTCACATTTGAAAACCCCAAATCGACTCATAAACCCTAATTTTCAAAAATCATTAATACGTGTTTCGGGTGGGTTTTGATGGTTAAAATGGTATCCTTGATGTATAAGAAACATTTTGACACAATCCATTTAACCAAAAACACACACATTTGATTATGTGTTCATACGCTTATGCGTAGAACACATAATCACGCCAGAACACACTTTTTAGCCGTTGGATTTGCATGAGATTAAAACCTTAGCTTAAAAACATGTTAAGATCATTAAAACACTTACAAAATGATGATCAAAACAACGGATTTCTTGGTTCAATCTTAGGCGAGGATGAATATAGGTTGTGAGTAATAAATGTGAAGTAAAAGTAGGTGGAGGTGTTTTATTAAAATTACTTTAACATTTTGACAGCTTTAGTCCCTCCACCTTTTCCTTTTTCAAACAAAGCCATTTAACTTCCATTTTGGTTACCAAACAAAGTTTTTAGAAAGAAACTTGACGACACCCCCTCGACTTAAGAAAATAATGAAAGGTTATTAATTTTAGTCCGAGGAGTGTCATTGAACCGTAAAATTTACCACCATTGTTAAAAGAAACAACCGAGATATGATAACATGCAAGTACACGATGTTTTGAAACAAGCTTATGAGATTTTTTTCCCTCAACACTTGATCGTAAAAATACCGAATTTTGAAAGATTATAGTGTTGAAGGAAGAAATGTACTTGCCATGTTGAAAGAAAATAGATTAGAAGAATATTTTTGTTGTTTTATCGATTTTATATTTTTGTATTTTGTTTTTGAAAATTTATTTACAAAAGATGTTTTGGTGTTTGATGTGTTTTAAGACTGCTTTAAGAGGTCATCCAATTCCTCTTGAGTCAAACACCTCATACCAATCCGTGGACCAACTCATTAAACCTAGCGGAGGCAAGGCTTTGGTGAGAAGATCCGCCAATTGGTATTCAAGCACCCACAAAGTATAATTCAACGGCACTGCTCCACGTGGTCCTTGATGAAATGATAGCGAAGATCGATGTGCTTTGATTTCGAGTGTCGAATCGAGTTGCACGAGATCGCAATGGCACCGATTGTCGCAAAGACATCGATTCTCACAACACGTAACCATAGTCTTTGAGTTGTGTTCTCATCCGATGACTTGAGCACAACATGCGACATGGCTACATATTCTCGCTTTGTTGATGACAATGATGTACAATCCTCGCTTTTTGATTGCCAAGACACCGCTTATCACCAAGAAATTGTAGAGCTCTCAAGTACTTTTCCTCGAGTCTAAGCATCCCGCGTGGTCGCCATTCAAAAGCGATTAGTTCAAAACCGTAATCCTTCTGATACCGATCCCCAAGTTAATGGTTCCCTGATGTATCGGAGGATTCTTTTAGCCTCGTAGAGGTGGGTTTCAGCTTGGTCGCGATCGATAACGGAGCATAGATAAACCAAAGACAATATCGTGTCCGCTAGTCGTTAGATACATGAGAGACCCAATAATACTTCGGTATTTGGTAGGGTCAACTAATTTCCCATGTAAATCAAAGATCTAGCTTCTTGGTATGAGCCATTGGTGTGGCATAAGTGTCACAGTTTGTCATTCCAAATTTGTTTAACAATTCAAGGGCATATTTGATCGACTCAAGAAAATACCACGGGTGATTGATGAACTTGCAATCCTAGAAAGAATGTAAGTTCACCCATCATGGACATTTCAAAATTTTTCTTCATTAGTTTTGCAAAAGCGATTGAAAACTTTTTATGTGTAGACCCAAAATGATGTCATCCACGAATTTGAACAATTAAGATATGTGCCCCGTGATATTGTATAAAAGAGTTGGGTCAACCGAACCTTTGGTGAAATTATTAGCAATGAGGAAAGATGATAGCTTATCGCACTCATGCCCGAGGGGCTTGTTTGAGACCATAAAGAGCTTTGTTCGCTTTGTAGACATGGTTCGGGAACTCGATCAACGAATCCATCCGTTGGTCGACATAAACCGCTTTTCAGTTGTCCATTGAGAAACGCAGCTTTGACATCCATTTGAAAGACCGTCATATTCATATGAGCCGCGAACGCGAGAAATATCCGAACAACCTCAAGACGAGCAACCGAGCAAAAGATTCTTCAAAGTCTATTCCTCTTCCCGACGATAACCCTTAGCAACTAGACGTGACTTGTTTCGATGACGCCCTTCAAAGATCCAATTTGTTTTTCCAAATCCATTTTAGACCAATGACGAGACCCTCGCTGGTCTTTCAACCGCTCCCATACTTCAAGACGCTTGAATTGGTTGAGTTCTTCCCGCATGGATTCAATCCATTGTCTTTTGTCATTGCGCCTTTAATGTTTTTAGGCTCGATTGGCAGACATGCGAGTGCATAAATGCAATGTTCACCATCTCGTGCGAAGACGTTGTCTCGTAACGACCGGTTGATTCGGGTTGCCAATAATGTTAGCCGAGGATGGTCTTTTGTCCATCGGTGTGTAGGGTTGATGTTGGTATACATTGTGCGATTCGAGGATTCAAATGGTTTGTTGAAGATTCCGCGACATCCGTGCAGCAGCCTCATTAGCAAACGGGTTAAGAACGATTTGGATCAAAATCGCAGCGGGGTACTTCATTCGTAATATCATCACCGTTCATCATTGTTGGAAGCGTGTGTTCAATCATTGTGTTGGAGTCAATCGTGTAGGTGCATCTTCAACAAGAGTTGTTGTAGCAGTGTATCGTATAGGAATATTATCGTTGTGCAATGGAAACAATGGATACACCGAGCACGCTCATCAATATCGCCACCGAATGTAGGAGCAAATAACCTTTCCATTTGTTGACGAGTTAGTCGGGGCTTTGTTCACCGATGATGGGGTTGAGGAAGTTTAAACGGTTGTGACCGGTTCTAAGTCATTATACTCGTAAGCCATTTCCGTGAGTTCATCAAATGAGCATGAATCGCTTCCATTACCTCCTTAGTTCGACGATTCCGATTCGAAACCTTTAGAATTATCACAAGATCCAATAAAGACTCCAATATCGCCTTTGGCTTTGAGCTTTCCAAAGTCATCACGATCATTATTCGGATAGCAAAGGATCCAAATACATGAAAGTGTTTGAGATTCGGTTTATGGTTGTGATAAGCTCGAAGGTGTTTTGTTGTATGCTTTGTGATCATAGAACGGTTTTGAGTATAGCATGCAGAGATACGCTTCGCCCATAAGTAATCCGGAAGTTTAGCATTGATTAACATTGTTCTGCAGCCCACTAACGCTCGGTTTCGCTCTTTCAACAACTCCGCTTTGTTCGTGTGTACGCAATAGATGTTTGATGTCAATTCCACTTTCTCATAGAATTCACGAAGGGTTTTGTTAACAAATTCGGCCTTTGTCTGCTCGATTATCCCGACGGTGTTGCGGAGTCGAACTCAGATTTTTTGTGAGAAAGGTGATGATCATTTGTGGAGCTTGGTCTTTGCTTCAAGAAAGTAGACCCAAGTCCATCGTGAGTAGTCATCAACAATTACTAAGATGTAGCGCTTGCCATTGATCGCTTGCACGCGATCGGGCCACACAAATCCATGTGAAGAAGATGAAGCACATGTCGAGAGTCGTGTTCCACCTTTGAAGGAAAGTGAGCACGAGTGCTTTTCCCTTGTTCACAGTCGAACAAAGGTGATCTTTAGAATACCGGAATCGGGGAGTCCTTCAACTAGTTTGTGTCGAGCAAGGTTGGTGATGGTTTGAAAGTTTAGATGTGAGAGACGACGGTGCCATAGCCGTGATTTTGTAGATGTTGCCTTTGAAAGTAAGCAGATGGGAGAGGAAGCAACCATGTCTTGCATAGAGATAGTGTAGAGACTAGAATTACGCGAGCCGACATAAGGTCATTTCCTTGTAGATCACGAATGAAACAAGTTTTCTCCCGAAAGCAACCTCCAAATCTCCATCACAAAATTGACCCATCGAAAACAGACAGACCGAGGCCTTCCACATAGTAAACCCCGCCGATTTCGATGTTCCCATTGACATAGTCTCCGTAGCCCATGATAGTCGCTGGTGATCATTCCCGAACCCGACAAAGCCAATGAACTTTGCAATAAAGTTTGATAACAGCTTAAGGTTGCTCGTCATGTGTCGGGAACATCCGCTATCAACAATCCAGAATGATCTCAGATCACCGCATTACACACACGCATTTACACGTATGGAATAGAAGTAGATGTGGAACCCAAATGTTAGAGGGTTCCAAGGTGTATATTAGACATACACACATTAATAATTTTAGGCATCCATTTAAATCCTAGTGTGTTATATATCCATTTCGCCATCTATAACTACTCTTTGCTTTAGTCTTAGTGAATGCACTAGGTGGTACTACATTCTTAGGAGGTGAAACCGAGCTACAGGACAACAATGTTTGCCTTAGAATCTAAAGAAGGCGGTCTACCAAGCACGCACTTAGAATGATTAGTGGGCCTAGAGGTATTCCGATTCTTAGGATTCCGTAAACGAGAGATTATAGCTTTAGCAACACATTTGTCATGACAATCGAATTCATACTTTTACGACAAATAACACAAGGTGCATCGATCAATATCAAAAGTACTTAACGGTTTAGCATTCGTTACATCACTATTTCTATTACATTTGCCGACGCAACATCTATAGTGGAAGCAACGTGAGTCTTATTCATAGTCCTAGGGTGTTCTTCTACTTTAGCATTCCTTATTGATCTTTTCTTAGGTCGCAACTTCCTATTCTTCGATTGAGTGCTCCTAGGTCGTGAAGTGCGGACGCTTGAAAAGACGCAACTATTCCTGCTTCAAGAGAGGGAAACACGTTAGCAACTTGTGATTTGGCAAGAGGGATTCTAGGTTCACGATTACTAAGTGTGACCGGTGCTATTCTCTTAATCACGGTAGGCGGAAGTTGTTCATACTTTCCTAACATTTCTCTTAACTTAGAGATAGTGTGAATCAAATCTTGATTTTCGTAACTAATATTACCAAAGAAAATTCATGACTTCTCTAGTGTGAGCAAGATAGTGATCAAGTTCGTTTGATGCTTCATGACGAGTCTTATTGAGTAAATCAAATATGACACCATATTCTGCTTAACTTTTACAAGTTCTTGTTCATATTTAGAAATTTGACTTTTCAAAGACACGCTTTGATCATCCAGCTTGCTCAATTTTAGGATCGAAGATTTTGCACTCAACCGAGCGATTTTCTTTTGAAAACTAAGTTGATGATTGTGAATATCTTTTCACACCAATGAAGACGACGCTTTGCATTGTAAATTTCGTTGAGTAATCGCTTATTTTCACTTTTAAAGACTCGATCCAAGCACATTATCGGTGTTCTCAACAGCTACAACATTTTCAACAATATCGCAGAGATATAATCGATGCATATGGCAAAGAATGAAACAACACAAGATTATGGACATCAAGACAGATAAGGTCTTCCAAGAGTCGATCAACATCTTTTCTCAAAAGTTTCTTTTACGCTTAGTATTAGAAATAGATGTTTCGCTTTCTCGAAACGACCTTCATAGTTCCAAGTTCCTTATGAAAATCCTGCTCCTGTGCTAATGCACAACTTTTCAAGTTTTTAACATTAGGTAAAAGATTTTTCCAAAAATGTCTCTTTGTTCTCGCGCCAGAGGCGATTGAAAATGTTCAATTTTGATTTCGTAACGATATTCTATCTCATGTTGTAAAATTTTGAGGTCACCATGAAAATGTCAAAATATCTAAGAATATTTCGATTTTCGTGTTTTGAGTTTACTTCACTAATTGAAGGTAAAGGACCATAAGTTTGTGCATAACTGCTTTGGGATTAACATTAGAAGACTCGTGTTTTGATGATAACCCTTGGTGTGTTAGAAGAACCGCTGGTGTGACGAAGTGACCGCTTTTTATAATTAAAAGGTTTGTTGTAAACAACGCTTTTTAATTTTGATCGACTCGCCGCCTTCGCATCTAATTCCTCTTGACGATGATATTCAACAACACTCATAACAAGATTATCAATTTTGTATTCTCAGACCGAAACTTCGTGAGTTGGTTTGAATGTTTTAGTGAAAGCTTTGGTTTGTAATCGCCTAGATTTTTTCCATATCCTTTTGATTGGGTTTTAAGGTAAACTTTTCAATAGTCATATCGATTCACCATGTTTGTAAACAATGCTTTAAACTCTTTAAGTTTGTTTTGCAAGTCGATAATTTCTTCAAGAAGGTCATCTACCCGATTCGTTGAATGCTTTTTGTATGCGGAGAACTGCTTTTGACAAGTTAACAACTCAAATTTTAGCTTTTTGATTTTCCAAGGTGAGAGCGTTAATTTGCTTTTTATGTTCATGTTTCAGCTTGTTCTAATTCGCATAACAAAGCATTCTTCGAGGCGGCTAGATCACGATCCGCTTTCTAAATATTTTTCGCTTTGATGAGATTTTGCAAAGCGGCTTCAAAACCTTTTTCACGGTTTTCTTGAGTTTTGAAAAGTTGAGTTGCATTTGTAAGCATTCAAAATCCTTGGTTAACAAAGGCATTTTTACTTTTTAAGGTCCGATTTAATGCAACACATTCAAAGAATTTGGGATTGTTGGTCTTAAGCAATGTAACAAGATCCGATGAGGCAAAGGTTCAACAGTGTTCAACGCGAGTCACAACATGATCATTATTTAGATCCTCAAGTATAACCACGAGTCAATTTGATTATCAAGGAAACCATAAGGTCATCTTGATCGTCAAATGTAACTACGGGTTTATTTGAAAATCGCCGAATGAGATGTAGATGACTCATTTTGAACAACTGAGCCTTGCCGAATTCGTATATTGGCGGAGATATTAGTTCGTATATGATGATGGTTTGTTCGGCACTGAGACAAGCCATCGTTGTCATACACCGGGCCTGCTTTCACTCATGTGTAACTCTTGCATATTAGCCATCAACATAATAAATGATTGGCCTCGCAAGTCCTCCATATCATCATCCGAGTCTCAGATCCGCCATAAAGCTCGTTTTGTCCGTGAGAGATCCACCACTTCATCCTTAAGAGCCAAAAGTAAAGCCTCTTTGAAATAAGCACCGCCCCTAGTCCTCGGCTTTGGGCATGCATTAGCCAGTGTCCCTTCTCATTGCGCTTGTAGCATCTAAGACCATTTAACCGATTCTGAGCATTTCTGCTCCACCACTTGAGCTCGTTGTTATTCCTACCCACAAGATTAAACCCTTGACCACCGCCCATCCGACGACCATAATCACGATTCTCAACTTCAACACGCCCATTGTTCACAACAACTTGAGTCCGTGTGTTAGATGAGGAACGAATACGATTGTTGGATTTGTTGGTGTAACGCCAAAAGCATTAGCAATCATAACAAATCCTTGTTGCAATGCTTCGAACGGATCGATTTCCTCAAGAGCTTCAATCGACATATGCTTGAGCATTGTTGTTGTTGTATGGAACCAATTGATTTTGTTGAGGTTGTTGCCGTGAAGGTGTGGTTGAAGCGCTGGTTGAGTTGTCGGTCGAGAGGATAATTCGCTGAGCATACAAGGCAAGTTGTTGATTTTCCTGATGCGATCGCTTAGCAATTTGAGCACGGAGAATCCTTTCCCGATCAACTTCCTTTTCATGAGGCTTCAAGTAATCGTACAACAATCCATATGTAGAATGATGCATATTCTTCGCTTGACGGAGAAAATGACATACTTCTCCCATTCGTGACCAAGACTACTCAGAACTTAGTATTCACCGCAATTCTTGGCATGATGATGTTGTGTTTATCCAAATCATTGATGATGTCTCGAAAATCGATGATGATAGGACTCTAGTGTCTCTCCGTGTTCAATCATGAAGTGTTCATAAGCCAAGTAAATTTTGGATTCCAAATCCTCCCGATTGAGTATGATCCTTCCATAAGAAGACGAATATGATCCCACATTTTCTGCGTGCGCCTTTTGAGCATCAACACTACGAAGAATTGGGTTTGGTAATCCTAAGAGGATGTATTCCATTGCAAGTTCATCCGCTTCATAGTGTAGAAGTTCTTGAGGATTCAAGTCCGCAATGAGAGCAATGTTCGCTTGTTCATCTCTTGGGAACAAGCAGCTGATCTCCTGCACAATGACAAGAGGCATCTCAAATGGACCTTCCAAGATAACCTTCTTTAAGAACTTTCCATGTGGCTTCTTCGATCACAAAACCTAAAGAACCTTATCACCCATTGATCGTAGTTTCGGAGTTAGCATTGAGGTCTATCAAGTGATCCAAATTCATGAATTGATTGTTGGTCGCTTAAAGCTTCACACATCTTTGCAAACCAAGTGGGTTCCTTCATAGTGTTCCTTGATGGATGTTGATTGAAATCATTTGTGTAGGGTTGAACTTGAAGGCTTGGTGGTGTTTGAACCATTTGTGGTGGTGGAATTGCACCAATTTGTGGATTATGTTGTTGATTAAATTGTTGTTGATAAATAGCTTGTTGTTGATTCCATTGTTGATGTTGTGGAGTTAATTGTTGTTGTTGTTGATGATTATAAGTGTGAGGGAAATAGTTAGAGTATGGTGGTTGAGACATGTTGATAAACTTGTGTAGTAAAATGGATCTTTGTAGTCGAATGAACCTTTGTTGATGAAGTGTCCTTAGGCGAGAAAAGACAAGAACCAAGTAGCACTTATGCGTAAAACACCAAAGTTACGCTGTAACAATGAGAAGTTACGCAGAGGATTTAGCTTACGCTGTAAGTAGGAAAAGCACTAAAGTTAGCGAGACAAAAGTTAGGCGAGAAAGTTAGGCGAGGATTTTCTTATGCGTAAGACTAGGCTTAGCGTAGGAAAATCTTAGGCGAGGATTTCACGCCGTAAGCTTATGCTTATGCGTAATTTTAGGTTTTTGCCCAAATGATCTTTTACACTATCACAAAGGCAAAAGATATCCAAAGTCGACGATTTTCGCACTTATCCAAGTAAGAAAACACGGAATAAACCACGAAAATGAAGATCAAACCAAGGAAGCACTTACGCCGTAGTTTTAGGGTTTTACTACGCGTAGAAATGCTCAAAATTTTGATTCTGTCCAAAAGTGTTTCTAAACCGCTTTTGTGTGATAAAATAGCTTCAATAACACCAAAATACACAAAAGTGTGAAACTTGATGAACCAAAGCCTCTAAAACAGCTATTTAGTAGATAGAACCCTCGCTCAAAAACTCGATCAAAACAACTATCCACGATAAAGTTTGAAACTTTTGCCAAAACAAGTATTTTAACACCTTAAAACGTTGAAAGTACAAGAATCTTGGATTAAAAGTGTAAAAACAAGTTTTAAGCGAACCAAAGTATCAAATGCTGCTTTAGGCGAGGACCAAACCCACTTCAAAACAAACACGATTCACCCAACTAGTAGGCGATTGATACCATCGTTAGGTCACTAGTTTTACAAACACAAGTAATATAGAAAGAGATAAGGCGATTGAACAAGATCCAAACACACACACACGATAAAGTAAACCGTTTATGCGAGAGTGATGAAAGAAAGAAAACTTGAACAACCAACCCTCAAATGAGGGTTTACAAGAGTATTTATAGGAGGAAAGCTAGGCAACACCCTAGTTTCCATCCTTTCTTTATATGGGCTTGGGCCTAAGCTCATGGGCCTTCTACATAAGCTTAAGGCTAATAACAAACATAAAGGCCATAATAAAGCTAACTATTACATATTAATTACTAACACTTGATTATGGTTTAGAGTGATTCCAAGTTAAGTATATATTTGTCCAATATGTAAACAATAGTTGTTGTACATATGTATTACTAAATCATAAAATCACTTATACTTGTTTTAGTATTTTATGTGAAAACGTAAGTGTGTTAGAAAACTATTGGCTCAAACTATTTACGATTTTATTTGTTTCGTTAAAATGATTTTACGCTTGTTATCGATAAAACATTAGAAGATCAGAAATATAAATAAACATTTTACTGCTTATTTGTATTAATGTATATCATTCTTGTTCAAGTGTATGTGGGTGACATTATCTTTGGTTCTACCAAAGAAGCTTGGGTGGAATTTGAGGAGTTGATGAAAGTGAGTTTGAGATGAGTGCAATGGGTGAGCTTACATTCTTTTGGGCCTTCAAGCAAAGCAGAAATCGATGGTATTTTCATTCATCAAGATATGTGCATGACATCCTCAAGAAGTTTGATATAGAACTAGTTAGAACCCAACTACTCCCTATGAAGTTCAAGTCTAAGTCAAATAATGAACCGATCCCGTCATAATGTTCACCTCTACGTGATCTATGATTGGTTCACTCATGTATTTGATCGCTTCTAGGCCCGATATTATGTTTGTAGTCGCGCTTGTTCCAGCATTGGGTCACCCTTTGACTTCCCATTTGACAAAGAAAGAAGAAGATTTTAAGTATCCAAGGGTCAACCTAAGTCGGGTCTTTGGTATCCTAGAGAATCTCCATTCGAGTTGGAAGCTTATAGTGATAGTGACTATGCTGGTGCAAACTTTTATCGAAAATCTACTACCTGGGTTGTCGGGTCGGGAAGGAGATTAATTCATCGGCAATGCAAGAAGGCACTATAGTGGCTAAATCTTCTCATCGAGGTCAATATGTTGTCAGCCGCTAGTTGTTGTGGTCAGGTACTTTGGATTCAAAATCAATTATTGGACTATGGGTTCAATTTTATGAACACTAAGATCTATATAGACAACCAAAGGACAATTTGCATTGTTAAAAATCCTGTTTTTCATCAAAGAACTAAGCACATAGAAATATGACACCACTTTATCAGAGATGCAAATGAAAAACACCATATTCAAGTGGTTAAAATCCATACAGATGAAAATGTAGCTGATTTGTTGACTAAAGCTTTTGATGGTCCACGGTTTCAATATTTGGTTGTCCATATAGGCATGATCAACCCCTGATTGTTGTGTTTGAGGGGAGGATTATGCCTAAGGGGAGGTTTCTGGTTTAAGGGGAGGATTAATGGTGTATAATTTGTATATATTTGTGAATATGTATATATTTGTTTTTGTATGCTCTGTGTTCTACTAACCATCTTGCAGATCTAGAATCAAACACACAATCAATTGCAAAAGATAGCAAAAGATTAAACTACAATGTCTTTTATTCATAAACACACTGCATTCTTAGATGGTTTAATATTACAAGACTTTTTAAACATTGCTGCTGATCACATCAAGACTCCATCCTAACAAGCTTCACACAAGACTACTTCAGACTCCAGCTTCCTTCTTCCAGGCACCTACTCAGGCCTCCTCTTTCCCCACTCTGGCATCCTCTGATGCTCCTTTCCCCACTTGTCGATAAACGACCACACTGGCTTTGCAGCTAGACCTAGCACTGTAGCTCTCTTCTCAGGGTTTGAGGTGGAGGGTTCTGGTCTTGGAGCTGAAGGGCCTGCGATCGCACAGAAGGAGGTGGTATTATGGCAAGAGGAGCAACACTCATCACTGGTCCAGAAGTATCACCATGCTCATCATCTTCATCCTCTGAAAAAGTACAAATAAATGGTGATTTGGAGAGGATCTCTAGACATGTAAGTTACATTGAGTAACCACGAGAAAGTAGCTTAACCACCCATCATTGATGGCTCACTCGATGAGTCTCAAGATATTTCAATGGGATGATTGGGAGAGTTATTCATGGTGATGTGGTAGGAAATCGATTTTGGTGTTAGGGTTATTTGGTTTGATGTATGTTGTGAGGCAAGAGGTCGGTTAAATAGGCATAGTAATGGTGGAATCTTTGGTTGGTAAAATTTATGGCTATAATTAATTGATTGGTAGTTGGATAAATAAATGTTAAGTATGGAGACTGTTGATGAACAGTTTGTGTACAGAAGGGTTTATCTTTTCTCCATTTCTGCTGATAACATGGTTGTTTCTGTTGAGAGACAGTGGTTTCTGCTGGTAGCTTTGATATGGAAACAGTGGTCAAACGTCCGCTGCTCCACCGGTCGACTTTTCATTGTCACGATTTCATAAATTTGGGAATTAAAAACGGGATTTGATTTTATTCAAAATTGGTCAAAGATTCTATGCGAATGTTTTGCCAAATTAAACGGTTATTTTAAGTAATTTACTTAAATACCAAATTATTGATATCCCCTAACCTAATTGCACAATTCCCTCTTATTTCAAACTACTCTCCCCTGCAACCTTTTGAAATCAATCAATGGCGACACTGGCATGCAAGGTCGATCACAATAAAGTTGCATTCTTGGAAAGAGCTAAAGGGAGTGATGTATATGATTAAATTGTGGACTTTCTTCTGCGATCAAAGCTCAGGTATGCCCTAACCTTCTGTCCATCTATTGTTTATGACTCTTTAGTCAGGCAATTCTGGGCCACAGCTTTTGAGAGATCTCCTGAGGGTCAACCCAAGGAGATTGTGGCAACCATTGATGGACATGAGTATGTAGTCACTGAGTCTCTCATAAGGACTCGGTTACAATTAGATGATGAAGGAGGTGTGTTTGAAAATAATAGGGATAAAATTATCACTGGTTTAGCAAGTATCGTATCCCACTTATGGAAATTCATTTGGTATAAAATAAATTTTACCCTAAATGGAGGTTTTGGCCCACACTCTCCTTCAAGGTCTTAGTCCCAAACTGGGGTTGGGATCGCCTTCAGCTCTATTGCATCGCTATCATTTGTTTGGCTCAGGGAGAACTTATAATTTTTCAAAATATATCTTTGAGGAAATGCTTAGAAATATCAAGGATACCAAACATAAATTTCTAATGTATCCTAGATTTCTTCAAATGATATTAAACTTTGAACCCTTTGATAAAACCCCAAAAGCTATGAGTAAATTAATCGCCAAACTGCTTTGCAACAATGAAAACTAATTTTGCCGAGAACACAGCCCTTGTTACCTTATATGTTGCCAAGTGGCAATATAGTCCGTGTAGGTATTCTCCGCGTGGTTTAGAGCCTATGATCGATGAGGCATCCGGTGGCCCTATGTCACTGCACCCCAATGTCGCCGGTGCTTCTCGCATCGCCACCGATATTGGGGCCTCCAATGCTCCCCGATGCCAATGCATCGCTTCCATCGAAACCGCAGCCCCATCTCCTTCACCTGTTGCCCCACCATCACCAAGGGTTGTTGCTCCTGAGGAGCTAGTTGTTGCTTCTGAAACTCCTATTGAGACTGAGGTCAATATTAATCAACCTTTTGTCCAACCTTCTAGTCTACCCATGGATACTTTTGAGGATGATACCACTTTTGGTGATGATTTTTATATGTCTCCTCTCAGGTCCAATGAAGCTCCTAAAACCTCAGGAAATCCTGTTGGTGGAGCTGAGGACCCTGATACTCTAATGAAAATGTCTAGCTTGCTTGACAGTATACTAAGAAGGTTGATGATCTTGAGGTTCAAATTTTAAAGAATCCGTGGATGAGCTTAAGGAGACCAAGGCACTTGGTGGTGCTTTCGTTGTTGCTTAAAATGGTGATGATTTGGAGATTAGGCTCAACAATGTATGAGCAGTGGTTGTAGTTTCGATCTGAGGAGGAACAAGATACCGAGAGGACAAACATTGATCTCGAGGCACTACATGTATTAGCTTCGCTTTACTGGGAGAGACTCAAGCTCAGAAAGATCCAGAAGTTCAAGTGTTTAACAGAATAAGGACTAAAAAGAGGAATTATCTAAATCTTAAGGTGCTCAAGACTAGTTCTGTGGATTCTCCTGATGCTTTTGTTGGTGCTGATCAAGTGGAACTTTCATCAGAACCTCTTCCTAGTGATAAGGGTGCTGAGGATAAAGTGTTTTCTGATGCTGCTGAGATTCCAGTTCCCTCTGATAGTGTCCCAGACCCTGTTGATAAGCCAATCCATACTGATTCTTCATCCATTACTTCTGAGATACCAGCATCCATTCCTTCTGATTCCAAGATTACTTCTGAAGATCTTCTAGTGGGTGTTTCTTCAGTAGATAAAGGGAAGGCTCCAATGGTTGAAGAGGAAGTGGATCCTGCTGCTATCAAGGCTGAACAGGAGAGGCTTTTTAGGCTTCATGAAATAGCAATGAGTGATAGAGAAGTAGCAGAGAAAGTTCAAGCCTCTTTTAATGAAGAAGTTCATACTCACACAGTTCCTGAGATCACACCTGAAAGAATGAAAGAATTGGATGCGGCTGCTTTGAACTTCACTGATGACACATGGACATCACTTGTGACTGGAGTTGCCTCAAATCCATCACTTGCTCAGTCCATTTTAGGAGGTGCATTTGACTCTGATAATTTTGTTACTGATTTGATGGCCCTTGCAAATAAGAGAAAGAAAGCAGTCCATTTTAGGAGATACTTCTCACCAGTGCAGATGTTGGTGTTCATGCTAAAGAGAACACTGCACAACATTCCATACCTGCTAATACACCAACTACATCTCCAATTGCTGATGCTACTAAGACCAATCCTTATGAAGGTACTCCTTTTGCTTCTGCTGATGAACCTCAGAGCATTCCCACTGTCAACCTTGGTGATGACTCTTCTGCTACACCTAAGGTTGTTCCTACTGAGACCACACCATTTGTTGCTTTTGATGGTGATCATACTACTGTTACTGCTGATCAAACTGATAATCCTGTTTCCACTAGTGTATCTGTTCCTTCTGAAGATGCTACTCCAGTACTGCCTACTTCAGATGCTCCAACCTCTAACATCTCATCTTCTTCCTCCACACCTGGTGGAAGACAAAAGAGTATAGCCAAGAAGAGGAAGTCTAGGACACTTGATCTTCAGGCTTCAGAGTGTTCCTTTATCAAAGATTTTGAGGAGGATGACTCTGATGAGGAGGTGGTAGTATGGTCTATGCTTGATAGATGGGAACTTACTTCACCGGTGTCAGGTATAGGTCTACCAATACTATTTATCGCAAGGATGGATCCGCGACATTTTACCTTTCTTACATAAATTCTCAACTTTGTGGATAGACAAGATCCGCTTAAGCTTTATGGTATGGTGTCCGAGTATTTTGAGACTCATTCTCGCCACGGTGTTGGTCTGCTTTTGCCGGGGATCTTCAAGTCTTGTTTGACTCCGCTTATCGTGATGGTCAAGGTTTTAAGATTCGGGAAGGTCAAGATGACCGAAAGTATATCGGGAAGTTCTATCCTTTGTCCAATGTTCATGTGGTGCAAACATGGTCTAGGGTATATCTTTATATGTTTTCCGATTTATGCTACCCACTTTTTGTGAAGTCGATGGAGCAAATGTCACACATAAGTTGGTCTTTTCATCGCTCCAGCTGGGAATGATATGGTAAATGCCTAGCGCTTGGTGAAATGCATTAAGGATAAACTTATCGAGGAATCATTGCATCTTCATGAATTTGGTATGTTGTTATATATATTTGTTTGTTCTATATTCTTTATTTTTTCTATTTTATTTGTGTTAAAAAAAAAAAAAAAAAAAAAAAACACTTGGTATATATTATGTGTTTACTAACTTTCATCTTTGAGGATCATGTTGTATAGTTGTGTAATGGTTATGGTAATCAACTCACCATGTCTTTGACAAGAAAGAGTTGACTCACCTGGGGTACGGGCTCGTGGGCATTTGTCAAACCGTTGATAGTTGCCGATTTACTAAAAATCGTAGGTTATCAATGTACCGTCTCACACACCAAACATTGGCTACCCATGAGCAAACGGCTCGGTAAAGAGATATCAAACCGCTGGATGGTTGACAATTTGCCAATAAATTGTATGGTGCTCAACTCACCATGTCCTCATAGATGAAGAGTTAGCTAGCCCACAAGTTCATGGTCGGTGGTAAAGGCAAGGAATACCATGACTAGTCCCGAGTTAACGGCCTGTGTAAAGATAAGTCAAACCGCTGATGGTCGTGATGGTTTGCCAAAAATCATTAGGGTTTTCCAACAAACCGCTGATTCACGCTCTAAGTGTTGGACCGGTTATCGTTTACTGTGGTGATGTCATGATTCCATCGAAGAACCAACTAGCCCAAGAGTGAGTAGCTACTTGGTAAAGGCTCATCCAATCTACTCGTGTTATCAAGGTCGTTGGATTCTCGGCCGTGATAGGAGTTGCTGATGGATCTATGTTCGTTCATGCTGATACTAGTGGTTCTAGGAGTTGCTGCCGGTTCATTTTCTTGCTTCAGTTGCTGTGGTCCTCAATCCTTTTGCGTTTTCAAGATCTATTTGGAAACTTGAAGTTAACGTGGTCAAATTCAAGTTTAGGGGAGTATTGTTAGGAATTATTGTAATAGTGGGTTCCTGCTGATAGTAATTTATGTTCCCACGATAGTGCGCTATTATGGATAGTGCAGCTATCACGATAGTTATTATTGTTTCATGGATATGTAGTTTCCATATTATTAGTATTTAGTTAGATATGCATGAGTTAAATTAGGAATAGATAATGCATATCTTTTACGTGTTTTGTAAGTCGCAGTAATTAGGGTTTCTTGTAGTATAAAAGAAACCTCGCGCTAGGGTTTATGTACGCTTGTCAATAACATTGTCAAGATTCAATATAGATCCATGGAGGATCAAGTCTTTGTGTTTATTGTCTTCTTAATTCTTGTGTTCATATTTCGCAGAGACATAAGTCTAATAAAGGTTCTCCATAGTTTGCTTGTGATTACACAGGTTTACTATACGTTCATTAAGGCTCTTAAAGATCTATCTGGGACTGATCCTACAAAAATGATAATTTATATTAAAATATTATTTTTGTGTATTATTGCTAAAATTATTATTTATAAATGTTTGAGTGGTTTTTAGACTAGATTTTATTTTTACAACTTTACGCTTGATCTCACATTAACTCTCCCTATACATATGTGTATGTGTGTATATATATATATATATATATATATATATATATATATATATATATATATATATATATATAAAAAACCGGATCGATTGAGAAGATTTTTATTTTGAGAAGATTGAGAAGGTTTTCAAAACGATAGATTTTGAACTTTGATTCATGTTTTCAAGCGAAAACTCATTTTAATGTGATTAAAATTTAAAATATGTAAAAAAATTGAATCAATGTTAAAAATCTCTCGATTTTGCGATATATGTAAAATATCAACCATCTCGTATAAATTTAATGAATCATCATCATAACTCGATTTTAACAATGATTTGTGAATCAAATTTAGATTTATAGATTCGATTCACCATAAAATGATGTTTACTTGTGAATCAAATCAAAACATGAATCATTTGTTCAAACGAAGATTTCAATCTTCTCAAAATAAAACCTTCTCAATGGAACCGAGCTCATATATATATATATCTATTAACACTATTAAAACAATGTTTTTGCTATTGTCATCTTCTACTAGATGGACATCTTCTATTGGTCAATCAATTAAAAATAATAAAATGATGATGTCATAAAATATTAAACAAATCCTCTTTAATTGTGAAAATAGTCTACTTTTGAAAACTCAAAAAGCTTCTTGAAGAAAATATAACAAAACAGAGTGTGCCTTTTTATTTTCAGCTCCCGAGAGTAATATCAAGCATGCTCATCTACTATTGGTTATCTTGTGAGGTGCATCGGAAGAAGCGAGTGGCTTTTTTTTTCTTTCAGATTTTATAGCTCTTTCTCTTTCAAGTTGTGTATTTCCATGAATCTCTTCTAATCTGATCTTCTTTATGCAGCATGGAAATTGTTCAAATAACATATCCATCGCCTATCATCATCGATCATGCATTAAACTTGAGTTATTATCTTTTGTGATTTCTTCATCATAATCTTCTTCTTTGATTTCTTCCAATCTACGATGGCAAGTTCATGGTTTCTTTTTTGATTTTCCCAGCTTATTGCTTCTTACTTTATCATTTTGAATTTCTTTGTTGTTTATATTTTAGTTCTGCATGAAAAATCAAATTTCTTTCACTTGCTTTTATGTTGATGTTTTTGATAGGGTTTTAATAAAAATGAGAAAGAGCTGCATTAAGGAATAGGTACTTTTAAAGAAATTTTTACCACTACGTTAATTATTGCTTGAACATTGGTCTACTATGTCATCTATTAACTGAAGTATGCAACTATTGTGGTGCCTTATAATGTTAAACTTTCTTGAGTTACATTCTTTTATTTCCATCTTTATCACTATGTTTTGTCTTGTTAAATACTAAAGCTTTTGTACTTAATAAAGTTTATCATCATCTAAGTGTGGCAAGTAAAGCATATGATCATAAAGGTACATGGTTTTTAGTATAGTTTTAGTTATATAGGTTTTTGTACACACAAATAAGTAGACTTGTACCATATCCTTGAGATAGAAAAGTTGTACTAAACCGCCCAAACATTTATGTTATAAGGTTTATTTATAAGTAATTTAATAAGCAACTTAGGTTTTTAATTCAAATTCCCAGCCTAATGAAAAGATTATAATATGATAAATGGCAAATATTTTTTTAAAATGTATCATATTTGCCATCATTTACTTTTGTGGGTAGCGAACAATTTTTGTTGCTTTTGTAGGTACTTTTCATTTAAATGCATCATTTTTTTGGTATTTTACAAAAAATTTTGGACATTTTTTCCCCTCTTAGCTAATAGAAAATTTTTTTCCCCGAAAGACAAAAATGTCACATAACACCCTAAAAAGAATGAATTTGAGAGAAAAGTACCTACAAAAGCAAAAAAATTTGTCCGCTACCCATAAAAGCAAATGATGTCAAGTATGATATCTTTTAAAAAACATTTGCCCTATGATAAATGTAAACAAGGTATTAATTTTATTTCTATTTTTTGTTTACATCATAAATATGTTTAAAAAGTTGTCCTTTTCAAAACGACATCACAAATATGTTTTTTCATATAAACTCACCTAATAACTCTCTCGGCCATTAAACATGACAATCTTCTACTAATATTGAATATTGAAGGGTTTGATTTCACTTATACCTTGACATGACAATCTTCTAAATATTGCTACTTAGTTGTCCATATAAAGTTTTTATTTTTCAACTTCTATCAAGAAAGCTTTGACGCTCTTATTTGTACTCTCTCTCGTGTTACATTTTCATTGCTTATATGTAGTAGGAATAGTAGTTATGTTTTCACTTCTTTACACAACCTTAATATGTTATTTTCATTGCGTACCTATTCATTTTATTGAGCATGACCCGGAAATTAGACCAGTCACCCGTCTTCTTTTCATTTGTTATCTTATAATTAAGGTGAAAATTTTGACTCATTTAGTAGTGCAATCCATGCACGCCCACCCACTACAAGAACTTGTGGAGTGTGATCAAGGACGCCTATCCTAAGCATGTCTTTCAACTGCTTTTCGGCATGGTTCACCATGCTAAGAAGAATATGGTACAAGATTCATATCATTTTGTATGCAAAGAAATATATTTGACTTATAATTTTCGTAAGGACATGCACCGCTCCTTGAAGTTACCGAAAAAGGCGAGACTATGGTTTGCTTTTGTAGAGACTTGGTGCTTCCTTTTATCAATTCAACTAAACCATGTTACTTAATTTTGCAATGTGCCCTTTTGGTATGAAACCGAAATGTTAGCATTGAAAAATTAGAAATAATATGTCGCGCGAGATCTTGACGTTGGACATTGAGCATGAAGATAGTGGGCATAATCCAAACATATGGAGCCTTTAGTCATGTACACCTTTAGTCATGTAAAACAAGTAATGAAAAAGTAGATTGGTGTTCATCTTACCCTTTTAAATTTTGTCACCATGTTAAAAGTTGCATTGTAAGTATTGGCATTCTCGCTATGTCTTCGAGCAAACAAGTTACGACTATACGCAACTCGTTGTTTGAAAAGAATATACGCAACCTTTTGTTTGAAAAGAATATACACAAGATGTGTTTGGTTCAAGTATACGCTATCCGTCCTCACACGCTTTAACAAAGAACATTGACCAGATGCTTTTCTATCCACCTCAGATTAAGGTCAAGACATAATTTTGTTTTGAAGGTTTAGAAATTAAAACATGACTTTTGAAAAGCATGAGTCGGATTAGCATTCTGGTTTCTTTGATGCGGCTATTGTATAATATGTTTAGCCAAACAAAAGTATTACAAAATGTTGATTTCAATAGTGGTGAAATTGTACATTTGGCTAAAATGTTGATTTCAAAACAATGTTTTGAATTCAAGCCATGAACAAGCTCAATAAAATGGCTCCAAAGCTATGAATTCTTTGTTAAGCTCAAGGAAAATGGGTCCAAAGCTATCAACTTATTTCTTTATATAAGGTTTTACTGCTTTTGTTATGGGCAATTATGCAAATGAAGTGAAGAAATTAGTGGTACAAAAAGTGAGAAAAAGTATACTTCAATCTTTCAAGCTTATGTTAGTGCAAATATTACGATATTTAATCTATACAGCCTCGCTTTGTTTTGATTGATGACAAACATGTAACTTGTAATACATAACGAAATGTACAAGTTACTTGTAATCACACGTTGTCTCAACATACATTCAACACCTCTCGATGTCTCAAGTCCTCAGATATGTTACAACACAGTTCGTACATGTTTGTTATGTGGCATTATGATCAAACCCATTAACAAATCATTTAGAATGTTTAAAATACGCTTAGAGTCACTAAGTATTTTAATAGGTTAACCATTCTATTTCGAACCTCATTTTACATTTTGCATTCACAAGTATTTCATACAAATACTAAAGTTTACTTACACTTGACAAAATATATTTTATTTTGACAAGCACTCTTTACAAAAGGTAACTAGACATTTTATTAACTAGTTACATAATACATTTTACAAGTTTACCTTGATAAACTTTTTAATCTAAAATGGAAATACATGTTACATCATGTCATGCATCATCTTTGAAATCCTTGGAAGATCACTTGAATATTTTGGTTAGATTGATACTCAATAAATCAAATGTGATCTTAGTAAGATTTGGTAATATCTTGCAAAGATTTGAAGAAAGATTTTTAGATTTTATGTCGTACCCACGGTACCAAATTGTATAAAGGACGGAACCCTTTAAAGGGTCCGTGGTCCGTGGACGCCCCGTCCACTTTGGCTATAAATAAAGCCCATTGTTTTCCCATTTCTTCACCACTTCAAAGCACATCTTCTCCACCTTCTTGCATACATTTAGATCAATCATTAACAATGTAGTAACACACATTAAACACCCTAATGATCATGATCATAATGCTTCTAACATTCATCTTTGTTGTAAGCATACTTTTGATCAACCAAGGAAATCTTGGAGATCTAGCCATCCCCACTCACCACAAGTTGAAGATCTATCACAAGAAGTTTAGGAACTTGTGATCTTCATCATGAAGGCTTCCTATCAATGGAAGTTCATTTAGAAGTAGTTATTCATATCCATTAGACATTTGTGTCATGGATCATTAGTGTAAACATCATTGCATCATAACAACACTTTCACCAAACTAGATTAGATGGTTTATGTGTTTGTGCCATAAAACACAAGGTTTATTATGTTGGGCCATAAAACATATTGGGAGTGGTTGTACCTTTGTAAAAGAACTCGACATCTAGCTTAGTGTCGGAAATATTGTATAGGCGACGTTAGGTTGGTTCTACCTCGAACTAGAACCCGTATTTAGCTTTGTACCGAAAAAGTGTGTTTACGATTGTAAGGTTTTCTCCACGAGAAGGGAGCTTGTTGATTTAGTGAAGTAACTCTCGAGTTGGGTACTGGGAGTGGAGTAGGCGGAAAGGAGATCCGTGACCGAACCACTATAAACCTCGTGTTCGGTTTGCACTTTCCTTTCTTTATCTCTTTACTTTTATACTTGCACTATACTATTGTTTGTGATGTGGTTTGATGTTCATGATTGTGTGACAACTTGGTTTACCATGCTTTATATTAGTCACAAACAATAATTGGTACTTTCATATTATAACAAGCTTCATGTTTATTTGATACTAAAGATCTAAAGATTTTAAACCAGAACGATTCACCCCCCACGCTTCCACAATTGGTATCGAGCCACGTAGCTCGATTTTCAAAACAAATGGTTTTTAAAATAGAGTACGATCCATGTATCAAATTACCATTGAAGCGAAAAATAATATGAAAAATGCTTTGCTTGTTATACTTAGAAATTTTGTTGTTAAATGTAACTTTGTATACAAGCTTGAAGGTTTTCTTGAAAAGTAAAATAAAAAAAAAAAGTTTGTTGAAAGAACTAGTAAGTATTGTATTGTGTGCTCATAGAAAATTTACGAAGAAATATGATTTTAAAGGAGTGTTTGGGATAACTATAATTCTAGTTGAAAAATCACCTCCGTAAATGTTTAAGATAAGTTACATAAGTAGATATGTTGTTAAATATGTGTATTATATGTTTACTATGAAATCTAGTAAGTCGCACATGTTTTCTCTATGTCAAATACTAGTTTTGGTGAATCTGTTCGAGGACCACGGTACCAAATCTTATAAAGGGCGGATCCCTTTATTTGGTTCCGTGGAATCCGTCTCAGACAAGATGCGCTTTTTTGGGCAACTTCAAAAATCATAACTAATTAACCGTAAGTCCGCATTTAGTCGAGCCACCTATCATTTTAAAGGGAATTGAGTCTACTTTCATTTAAAAATACTCTCATGGCCTGAGTCTAATTTTAAATAAGTGAAATAGACCAAATACTACAGTATGTCTAAAATATTGAGTTTCGCTTTAACATAAAAACTCAAATTTTGAATCAAGCAATTTAAGTTGGTATTCTTAGAACTTTGATACAACTTCCTTTGAAACTAAATAATTTGGTAATATGTTTAAAGGAAACTAATCAAGCTTGGTATACATCGTCATATTTAAACGCAAAATGACGAAAAGTGTCTTTCTTGTTATGCTATGCTAAATGACCACTTGTTTATGTTGTTTGCATATATGTTGCTTGCTTATTTTTCAAATTGTTGTTTACACTTGTTTGTTTGCATAATATAAGTGTCAATCTTGCCATGTTATTTATTCGCTTGTTTGACGATTTCTTGTTTATGCACAATAGGTTATTTGCTAGATTTTGTGCACTAAGTTGGAAAATTACTTTACCATCGCTAGAATTAGATCACTTCGCTTGCATAGGTTACTAACATCTCGCATAACTTATGAAATGTCATAACTCACTTAGCAATGAGTACTAAGTAAATTAGTCAAGTACTTTGAAAATGAAGGTGTTAAGAGAGTGTTTGGTACAAGGACAAAAACAATGTTGTATGATGTAATTTATTTGTTTTACTTTGTAGGATGATAATATGACTTAAAACAATGTTGTATGCTAACCGGTTTATGCAGTGGATAGCACAAGTGTGTTATCAATTTTACCCATTTTCACTTTTATGTGAAAATCGTTAGCCCTTGGTCAAAGTCTATGCTCCACTATATTTGTATATGTGTTATCGACTTTTCCTAACTAGAAGTAATTAATGTCACATGTTTTAAGCAAAATTTCGTGTTTCGAAAACTCCCGACACCTAAAAAATGGGTCTGTGAACTTTTCTCGATGTCCACGGATCGACGGCACCAAAATGTTGGTACCGTCTGTTATGTATTTTGGTACCGCCATACCAGACAAAGGACCAAAGCGGCACCAATTTAAGGGTTCCTACTGTAAAGAAATGGTGCCGTGAATCCTACTGTAAGTTATTGAATTTTACTAAATCCCGCAATCTAATTTACCAAACTTCGCTTTCTAGGATAGTTGTTAATGCATATCTTTCATACCTCACTCAACACATCCTCAATGGATTAACTTAGGATGTTTGACATGATTTTAGACACTTCCATCTCATTAGAAACTACCATCTTTGTATGGATTAACATCAAATCCATGAATCCTTAGTTCCATAAATCAACACATTCAAGATGATCATTTTCACACCTTCATCATTACTTTTCCTCAAGCTTAGCATTTCTTAAAACAAAATCAAAATGACTAAATCCTTAACCTCAAATAAGCCACTTAAGAAAACCACTAGGATTAGCATTCGATCTTGTTGCTTCATTAACTTGAGCTCTTCATCCTCAGACTCATTACCTCTCAACATCTCATCACCCATTCAAGATGTGAACTTTCTAAACTTGAGTACTCCAACTCCACCACCAAAAATCACCCACCATCATCCAAAACAACTTCACTACCAAAGTCTCCAAAGCTTGTTCCTATCAAATTTTGTGCAACACCACCAACATCTCCTCACCCGTTTATGACTTACCAAGACTAATAAACCTGGACTCATTATTTGCAAAGATATCATACACAAGTCTAACATATGACTATAGATATTGTTTTGTATCTACATGTATTGCCTCACCTGGTTAACATGAAAATAATGTGTCATCCTTCAAGACGATAAGTATTTACATCGAGTCATAACTCACACATATGTTAAATACATATTATCAAGTCTTGTTATCCTTGAGTTCAATCTAAGCTTTATAATCTCAACAAATTAGGATTGACAACTTAAGTATTTCATCCGAAATATTCAAGTATATGCGACTTACGATTGTAGTCATTAAAAGTCATATCCAAAAATCAACACCCAAGTATTTTAACAACACATGTTGAAACACTTATCCAAAACAAACAACCCACGGTGCCACTTATCCTCTTTGACACCTACTATCCTCTTCCATCTTTTGGCACCATTAACCGTATTGCTCATGAACTTCCAAGAGTATACTTTAAATCAAACGTGCCCTTTCAAGGTGAACCTATACCTCATCTCCTAAGCTTCAGAAACATAACCAAAACTTCAAGCACTTCACCCACTAGTTGTAGCAACCAATGAACCATAAGAATTAGTATCCGTATTTTTGTGTTCAACATCTATGGACAAATATTCAACCTAAGTACTCCCATAGCACAACAAACCCCTACATCACCACATCCTTATTTAGACACTAGAAGACCTACCACCTAGATCAACCAATCCACCATCCTTACCATCATTTGAATTCGTTGAGTGTATTGCTCAAAAGCCCTCGTGTCCAACACTTGTATCGAATCAAATGCACGCTTGAACAAACTCAAACATCCTTTCCAATATATAAGGACTTAGATAATTCATTATGGCTAGAACCTCAACTATCAAATAAGCATGGTGCTCTTGGTAATTGTTGTCAATTTCCACTAGGTATAAGTAGTACTACCTTCACAAATTATCAAAGTATTAGTAATACTGTCGTTAAACTTCTCGTGATAAATTTCGTTAAACTCAAATCAACATTTTAACAACATATGTTAAAATGCAATCTCAAAGCCAACATCATACACCCCAAGCAACAATGACTTTTGAGGAGTATACATAAGAAACTCGAGTGAATTCCTTTTGTCATCATCTAGTGAATATAATCTTGAGACCAAGTTTATTTAGATGGGACTATCCGATTCAAACACTTTGGATTCATATCTTCATTTAGGAAAACATGATGTTTTGAAGAACATTATGACTAAGATTCATGCGTTAAGATTTCATCTTGTTAAAAGGATATTGTATATCCTATGCATCATTCTTATGACATAAATAGTTGTGTTACAAGAGATTTCATTACACCTCATTGGCTAAATGATCTTGAAACAAACATCTACAAGTTCTATGAACTAGCATATCCAATTCATCTTGTCATACTTGTTTTCATAAGCATGATAACTTTATCCCATGGGATAATCTCATTTGTTGAAAGATACTATTTGTATCTGCTTCCTTTCAAGCGCACATCATAACCTAACCTTGCTCAAACCGAGTGCACATCCAAGGTTAAAACTACGCATCTTTAGAGCATACACAAGATCTATTAAAGTTGGTAACCTCACTTAGATTATTGTTAAATAAAATACCAAAGAGCTTTCTTGAGAACGTTCGTAGTTTAACATATTCTCTAGTCTTAGATGATCAATTCACATTTAAATTACACACTTCAACTCAACATAAAAGATGTCATCCATTAGATCACACAATTAGTGTGTAATTTGAACAACTTTAGATTCTAAACACAAGATTAAAACACATTGTTTATCAAACACACCATTGTTAAAATTCATGTGTATAACATGACGTCTTCATCACCTTAGTTATATTGCATATTAGTTAATTCACATTAAGCCAAGTATTGGTAAACTATCATCTTTTATGCACTTTAATATGCAAAAGTAGGAGTTCCCATCTTTCTAACATGAGAATGACTACTGGAGAACCTATTGCACTAGAAACTCAATTTGACCTAACGGTTGAATTGCTTCCTGGAGAGAAGTTGGGTATGTGGAATCACCCGTAAAATGGTCGTGTTTAGCCTTAATTGAGCACCGCTAGTAATAGTCTCATATTCATTCTCCAACTTGAAAAATCAGATTCCTATACTTGCCTAAAGTAAGTGTTAAAACATTGATAGTTTGCCTCGCTTTAGGAATACTAATCAAACAAGTAGTATATATGACTTTTCTTTAAAACTACTTGCATTGCACTTACATGTATTGATTACATGTTCTTGTTTGATACGATAAGTTGATTTGACATTATCTTAGTGTTTGATAACTAGTAAAATGTGTAAACCTTAGTACGGTTTTATCTTTATAATGCTTGTATTCTTGTTTCATGCTACTAAACGCTTAAACCTAAAACTCTATTTGCATGATACTTACTTTTGAATTAGTTTTAGCATGATTAACATGTTACTTATGAAATCATATTATGTCATTTTGATACGTGATAATTCGATATGATAAGTTTGTGTTTGAAAGCTATTAGTTGGCATTCATTATATCTATGTGTAGTACGTTCCAAATGATACATGCTCCAAATTGTTATGTCTTAAACATGGCTTGCATGAATCTTTCATCTTGTTTCTTTTGCTTCTTGTCACACTATTTGTTTGCTACATGTGCACATATAATATGTCAAAGTGCTTTTGGTATGACAAACTTTTAGAAGCCTTTTTATCTTAAAAATTAATCACATAGATTTTTGTGTTAATTTACAAGCCAAGTATGCTTAAGCGTCTAAGTCTAACGACAAAACAATCTCAAAATGAAATGTCTTGAATAAAGTTGTATTCTTGCATAATATGATTGTCTTGATGCTATCTTGTATGGTGATTTCTTGTCTACTAAGTACAATGTGTTGTTTTTGCTTATATAATATGTTATCATTTGATTTCTATCATGTTAACATCTTTTGTCACTAACAAATTTGTTTTGTAGGTTGATAACAAATTATTTGTTATCTCACTTGGTTTTAACTTTTATATGCTCATTTTGCATAATCCCCTTTATTGCTACATAGATTAGTAATATGCTTTATGGGACCCCTACACTTGCATATAGTTTAAAAGCATATAGAATTAAGTTCTAGCTGGTTGGCTTTGCATTTTGTCTTTCAACCGACCTCTTTCCAAATCTCATTTTAGCTTCCGCTTCCAAAAATCATCTACATCATTATTTAGTTATAACAATACTCGATCCTCTTCACTTCCTATTAGGAAACCACATGCCTCATCATACGATCATCTCGATTAATCGAGAAGAGGTACGTGACTTTAAGGATGAAGCTCATTGTATGCTAACCATCATCCGTAAAAACATTACTAAGCTCACCTCTTTCGTTAACCCGAATAACCTCCTAAACACTTTGTTGTCATTCCTTATTTGATACATTGCACATTATGTTGGATGTCCACTAGTTAAGGGGAGAGAAATCCATTCACATAATTGTATTTTGTCAAAATTTATGTCTCTTAGACTCTAAAATACCAACACATAGATAAACACCACTTAGCTAAAACCAGCACGAAACCACAACTAGTTCAACCTTTTAACTTTATATCACAAGTTTACACCAATACCTCATCAAGTGAAAACACATCATGTGTTTTACAAACTTCTTCATCTCCACAATCAACGAATCTAGGATTTTCCTTAACCTAGCACCTTACAACTTCACTATCTAGAACACCATCATAGGATCTTATCCTTTTCTCGCTTGACATATATCATGCATGTCATTGTCAGTGCAAACGATATATTAATCAAAACAGCCATTTCCAACACGTTGGTCCATCCAACTCTCACTCATATGATGTCATCCTCATCCTCATATAGGTACTCATTATTAGTATTTTCCATATTGTCTTCACTTCTTTTCAAAGTAATAATCATCCATGTCGGTCAAAACCATGCTAATACTACCTTTCCCATTGTCACCTAGAATAGGTCATTTTATAATTCAGATCAATCAATGAACGAATTTATCTTCATCACTTTTATCTTTTGGTATCTTCATTATAATATTCTTAGATAGAACGATTATTGATTACTCTTGGGTTGAAGCATATGAGAACTTGCTCAAAACAATAGATTGTTAGCATCAATAAATCATTCAAATCATAACCCTTATGCATTATTGAAATGCAATGTACATTCACATTTTTTTCTTTTCCTCTTAGCTATGGTCACTTGACATGACGAAAGGATTGCATGAGTCCATATTTTTATATTTGCTATACATACGAGTTTCTAACTCCTTAATAGCTTCCTACCTAATCACCACCACCTTCCATCACCACTTTCACTAATCATCACCACCATGGATTAGCGAAAAATTGCTTTTGTAAATCTCGAGTCATCTACCATCACCACATGAATCCTACTAGTAAACCGACACCAACACTAGCACCACTAGTGGCACACCGTGGAAGACTTCATATCTTCTTTCTAGGAACTATTTTGTAGGCTTTTATCATATTATATTCTCACTTTTCTTATGATTGTAATTAGAGACTACATTTCATGAGATCTTTGATTATATCATTTATCACATATATACATCTTATTTTTCTTTGTGAAAAGATGAAATATATTGCACTAATGTTTTTCATTGTAGGTTCATCATCATATACACTTGATTGTATATAACTTAGTCATCTAAGGATGAAGTTTGCATCAATTATTTTTCTTATTTTAGGTGCTTCTTGACACCTTAGATCAAGGAGGAATGTCCTTTAAGCACTCATATTGCATCGTCTATACACTTGGTTGTATATGACATATTTGTCTAAAGACAAAGCTTCTATTATACTAATATTTATTTTGAAGGTTCATCTTGACGCCCTAGAGCAAGGGAGCTCCGTCAAGAATTTATCGAATGCATCTTATATACACTTTGTTGTATATCACTTACTCGCCTAATGACGAATATAGTTTTGCACTAATATTTGTTTTGTAGGTTTTAATTATACCCCGACGCCTCAAACAAGGGGAGCAACCGTCATGGGGAGCATGCACGATTTAGCATCATTCTCACTTTTCAACACGCATTTGTGCTTCGATAAAAGTGGAGAAAATAGGCTAACATTGCTATGCATTTTTCTTTTCATATATTTCATAATTTTGTTGCATAAAACTAACCTTGATGTAGGTTAAGCCTCTTTATTTGATCCATGGATCCGCTACCAAACAAGGGACGGATTGTAGTCGACGATTTAACTTCACTAGGATGATGCAAGCTCGCTTTTTGGGAGAAATTAAGTTAAACTCATGACACGCCTTTTGTTTCGACAAAAGGGGAGAAGAGTGTAAACGGAGAAGGTAATGTAAAGGTAGTAAGGATACAAGTAACTTTTACATTTTACTTTCTATTACGCTTACATATATTTGTCATCATCAAAAGGGGAGATTGTTAGTGCAAATATTACGATATTTAATCTATACAGCCTCGCTTGTTTTGATTGATGACAAACATGTAACTTGTAATACATAACGAAATGTACAAGTTACTTGTAATCACACGTTGTCTCAACATACATTCAACACCTCTCGATGTCTCAAGTCCTCGATAGTTACAACACAGTTCGTATATGTTTGTTATGTGGCATTATGATCAAACCCATTAACAAATCATTTAGAATGTTTAAAATACGCTTAGAGTCACTAAGTATTTTAATAGGTTAACCATTCTATTTCGAACCTCATTTTACATTTTGCATTCACAAGTATTTCATACAAATACTAAAGTTTACTTACACTTGACAAAATATATTTTATTTTGACAAGCACTTTTACAAAAGGTAACTAGACATTTTATTAACTAGTTACATAATACATTTTACAAGTTTACCTTGATAAACTTTTTAATCTAAAATGGAAATACATGTTACATCATGTCATGCATCATCTTTGAAATCCTTGGAAGATCACTTGAATATTTTGGTTAGATTGATACTCAATAAATCAAATGTGATCTTAGTAAGATTTGGTAATATCTTGCAAAGATTTGAAGAAAGATTTTTAGATTTTATGTCGTACCCACGGTACCAAATTGTATAAAGGACGGAACCCTTTTAAGGGTCCGTGGTCCGTGGACGCCCTCGTCCACTTTGGCTATAAATAAAGCCCATTGTTTTCCCATTTCTTCACCACTTCAAAGCACATCTTCTCCACCTTCTTGCATACATTTAGATCAATCATTAACAATGTAGTAACACACATTAAACACCCTAATGATCATGATCATAATGCTTCTAACATTCATCTTTGTTGTAAGCATACTTTTGATCAACCAAGGAAATCTTGGAGATCTAGCCATCCCCACTCACCACAAGTTGAAGATCTATCACAAGAAGTTTAGGAACTTGTGATCTTCATCATGAAGGCTTCCTATCAATGGAAGTTCATTTAGAAGTAGTTATTCATATCCATTAGACATTTGTGTCATGGATCATTAGTGTAAACATCATTGCATCATAACAACACTTTCACCAAACTAGATTAGATGGTTTATGTGTTTGTGCCATAAAACACAAGGTTTATTATGTTGGGCCATAAAACATATTGGGAGTGGTTGTACCCTTGTAAAAGAACTCGACATCTAGCTTAGTGTCGGAAATATTGTATAGGCGACGTTAGGTTGGTTCTACTCGAACTAGAACCCGTATTTAGCTTTGTACCGAAAAAGTGTGTTTACGATTGTAAGGTTTTCTCCACGAGAAGGGAGCTTGTTGATTTAGTGAAGTAACTCTCGAGTTGGGTACTGGGAGTGGAGTAGGCGGAAAGGAGATCCGTGACCGAACCACTATAAATCCTCGTGTTCGGTTTGCACTTTCCTTTCTTTATCTCTTTACTTTTATACTTGCACTATACTATTGTTTGTGATGTGGTTTGATGTTCATGATTGTGTGACAACTTGGTTTACCATGCTTTATATTAGTCACAAACAATAATTGGTACTTTCATATTATAACAAGCTTCATAAGCGATTTGATACTAAAGATCTAAAGATTTTAAACGGTAACGTATTCACCCCCCACGCTTCCACAAATATGACATATCATATGACACGTGTCACTTACCCCCACCCCTCCCAAAAAAAAATCCCACCAAAATTTTTTTTGTTTTGGGCAAAATCTTTTTTTATTTCTCTCAAAAAATTTCCGCCAAAATTTATAACTGCATCTCAGTTATAAAGTTTTTGCATCACAATTATGATTATAGTACATTAAGATTAAAAATTAATGCATCATAGTTGATGCACTTAACTATTAACTATGATGCAGTAATTTATAATAAAGATGCACCAAAACTTATTAGTGTGATGCACTAATGATATTAAAAAGAGTGTATTACTTATAAAAAAAAGTCGTATTTAATTATGATGCAGTTATATACATATATGATGCATAAAATTTAGGATGATGCAGTTTCTTATAACTATAATATAATAAACTTAAAACTATGATGCATTAAAAAACAAAGTGCATCACGATTATAAAATTTGGTGCATCATAGTTATAACTAATTTTTATAATTGTGATTCACAAAAAAAAATGTGCATCACAGTGATAAAATTTTGGCGGGAAAATTTTTGATGAGAGAAAAAAAAATTGGCCCCAAAGAGAAAAATATTTTTTAACGGGAAATTTTTTTTTAAGAAAAAAGCAGGAATGGGGTGAGTAACAGTCATATGACGTGGATAATCTTTAACATTAGAATGTTACATTACATTTTTATCTTGAATTTTTTGGCCCCCAACCAAAACAATAAGTTTCACCGCCTATTGTCACTAAGGTCGAACGCAAAGAATGATTTAATCGAGCATCGATCAAGCCTTATGGCGATCGATGTCTTATCGATCGCCTTGTCAGAGCATCACGACGCCCAAAAACAAGTTCAGAAACCCAGAGATCCGTCCGTTTGGAAGGGATTTGTGCAATCGCGATTAGATATAGAAACCAGATTAAAGATGTCAAAAGGATTTGGGATTGAAAAAAAACATAGACAATTTTTAGAAATTTGATTTAGAAGTTAAATGGCATTCAATGTTTAGAAAGTTACCTACTGATATTTTGGAAACAGTTCCTAGTTGTTTGAAATTGGCGAGAATCCTGCGAAGAGTTATTGAGCCGATAACCTGATTCGATCTCATGCTAAAACAATGAGTCCTCTTCCGTTGAATAGAAAATTAACAAAATAAAGATTTGGAAAAAAAAAAAACTGTAATTTAATTTAATAAAAGTCAACTAATTTTATTACGAAATTAATTTAAAAAAATTTAATAACACAAGGAAGAAAAAAATGATAAAAATTTGAACAAGTCCTTTTGGGTAGTTCTAGAATCCTAATTTCATTGCGAAAATGAACCAAGACGAAAAGCATTCAATACCATTTGAACCAGGTTTGAAAAAAAAATTGGAAATAAAAATTTTTAGAAAATTTATGGGTTTGTGAAAATGGTTTGTTAAAATTATAAAATAACCTCGGTTCTATTCTAGTTTTTTGGAATTTAACAATTTTTAATTTTAACGGGAAATTGAAATCCTAAAAAATGGGTTTTAGTAATAATTCAAAAATTTAAGGAAAAATTCTTTTAATAAGGTAAAAAAAATTTAAAAATATTTTAAGAAATTTGTTAATTAAAATTTTTATTATGGAATTGGATATTATTCTTAAATTTTTTAAAAAAAATTTAAAATTTTATATTTTAAATAAATTTTAAAAATAATTTTAAAATAATTAATATTTTATTTTTAAAATCGGGTTTTTAAATTTTCATTTGAAAAAATATAATTTTAAAAATTCTTAGATTTATCATTTTACGTTGTTTGAAATCATAAAGTTTAAAATTTGCATTTTAATATTTATAAAAATCAGTCTTTCAAAAGATACAAAATATTTTAAAAATTAATAGTTCAATAAATAACAAAATACTTTAGAAATAATTATTTTTAATATGAGTGATTAAATTTTAAAGAAAATTGAATCAAATGGAAACAATTAAAAATAATTTTTCATTTGAAGTTATTTTATAATATATTAAAGCTTTAACATTCTGATTTATTTTAAAATTTTTTCCCTTACAAAAAAAATTAAATCCAATGAAAGCTTTGGGAAATTAAAAGATGAATGTCTTGAAAAATGTATTTTTTAAAAATTTAGAAAGGTAAAATAATTTGAAATTAAATTATTATTTCCTTTGATTAAAATTGCTAAAATTATTGTAATTTGGGAAGATTATGGTTTGTTAAGAAATTTAAATATTTAAAAATTTGAGAAGAAAAATTGTTTAAAATAAATATTTAAAAATTAATTTTTAAATTAAAATTCAAAAAATTAATGTTATTGTAAAAAAGTTTAAAAACTTAAAACAAAAAATAATTAAAAAGATAGATATTTTAGATTTAAAAATATTTAAATGGTAAATTTTTTTAAATGGAACAATTTTATTTATTTTGTTATAATTGTTCTTTCTTAAATCATTTGTACAAACTAAAGTTTTTAATTTGTGTTGTAATTATTATTTATAAATAAAAATGGTTAATTTTTGAGGAAATTTAAAAATTTGAAAAGTAGTTTAATTATTAAAATGTGGATTTAACTATGATTTCCTGATTTAATTGCAAAGTTTGATTTCAAAGTTAAACTTACATGTTCGAAATTTACTTAAATGTTCCCGACTGTTAAAGTAACATTTTGACTTGACAAAACAATCCTATTAATTTGTTAAATATAGGTATCAACCGTTTGGTTATGATAGTCTTGAAGACATTTCAAGTTTCAATCTATATCAATTAAAGTTCAAAATTGATAACTCGGTTAATAAATTTAACTATTAATATATTAATATTAATTCTTTATAAAGTTTAAAGGATTAAAACATATTATTAAATATCTCTTACTATTGTATTACAGGTTCAATTATTAACCCCAAAACTGTAAAAAATGATTACAATGAAAAAATCTGATTAGAGATTAAGTTCTGCAATTCTAGGCTTTTCAAAAAAATGTAATTCTATTAAGGTAAAATTCTGAACAGTTAAAGTTTTTGCAAATGGTTCCTTTCACCCTTTTAACCTTTAAGGTATTGCAAGTTAGAAATGGTAAGTTTTTGAATTAATGTTTTAAAAGTTATTTTTAAGTGTTTTGGGGCTTAAATTTGGTTTTTTTAATTAATAATCATGTAAGGTGAACGTTTGGGTTTTCCTTTTAATTAAAAATTGAGTTTAATCCAGTATAATTGATAAATTGGTTTTGAGTCGTTTTTAGTACCTTTGATGAAATTATACTTAAAATTGTTTCGTAAAGTATTTTAAAGTTTTTTATGAAAAAGTTTAATTAATTTAATCTATTAACAAAAATATTACACATTTGTATTTAAAGTCTTGAAAAAGAAAATTCGCAGATTTGATAGATCAGTTAGCAATGTTTTGCATGGGTTATTTAAACATGTTAATTTAAAGATAAATCAGGATTGGTTAAAAGTGCCTTAACATAACCAATCTTAGATCCCAATTAAACATATCAAGAACTCAATTGATCAAAATGTAAGATGCTTTTTGGCGGTAAAATGATAATATTGAATGTCTTGTAATTTATTTTCAACCAATAATATACCCGTAAAATTTAAAATGTTTTATAATATTTGTATTGATAATTTTGTAATTTAGGATGGTTTTTAATTGAAATTGAAGGATTTAAACCGTTTTTGATACTAAATTTGGTATAAATAGGTCAAATTAAAACCGTTTTGTTTAAATTGTACGAAATGAGAATCGTTTTGTTTAAATCGTTATTTTTGGTTAATTTATAAATTTTGTAATTAATTATAAAGCAACAACGTTTGAACATTTATTTAATGGAGAAATGGCATTTAAATAAATCAAGTTAGAAAATGAAAAAGGTATCTTTAAAATAAATATTTTGGGTTTCTTTAAGATTTAATTATTTAGAATGAAGGTTAAAGCTTGGCGTCTGTAAGTCTTACATCTTTATCGAAAAAAGATGTAAAACTTCCATAATGAGATGGTTAATTGAAGGAATTTACCGTAAAATTTGTATTTACAAAGAGGGTATTACATATAACTCCAAAGTTTGATTTAAATATTTGTATAAAAGTTATTCGTTTCATTTAAACTTGGAATGAAATTTTCAATAAGTAAGTTAAGTTGAATAAATTATCATTTGGAATTAATCGGAAATAAGTTGAAAGAATTTAACTCTATCTTGATTTTCATGAATTTTATTATTTTTTAAAAAAGGAATGAAAATTTGAAGCCTTTTAAACGGGAAATTGGAATGCTCCATTTATAAGAATGAGTAAAAAACAAAACGTAAATTTACTTTTATACATGGATTAAGGTTTTACTGAATAATTAAGGTCGTAAGTTTGTTAAATTTTAATAGCGATTCTGAAAGATTTGCAAAATCACTTTAAAATTTAATTGAATTTGTTAGCAATTGTAACAAAATAACCTTAACTATTCGGAATTTTCCCAAGTCGGATCCTTTAAATCTCAGAAATTGGTTGGAAGAAAATTGTTAAATTTTGTAAGTAAACGTATTGATTTTAGTCTATTTGGTAATTTATTAATTTTACATGTAAAATTAATTGTGTTCAAGTCTGATAATTATTTTTAAATTTGCTTATTTGAAAAAGTAACCTTTGATTTACTTAAGGATTTGAATAATAATTATTTGTTCTATTTTAGAATCTGTTATCTTTTGGGCTTTAAAGTGGACGTGAATTGGTCTCCAAAGTCTAAAATAATTTCATTTAAATCTTAAGATTCCAATTTGGGAATGGAATCAAGTTAATCATCATTTCTTATTTTTTCAATCTACAAAAATAAAATGCTTATCATAATTCATGGAATTTTATTTGTACCATTACAATTTCAAAAGAAAAATTATTCGGGTTAAAATTTTTTAACCATTTCAAAAATACAAATTAATCACAATTAGATTTACCATTATAAAAAATTTTCCAATTATTAAAGAAGAAATTTGTTAATTCAAGTTATTAAAAGAATTATATAGTTTTTTCCTTTTCAAATTTGTAAGTTTTAACCTTATTGGATAATTTTATTTTATATATTAGGATTAATTATGATCGAAAAGCATTTGGACCGTTTTAAATTTCATTATGACTTTTTTATCCTAATATTGTTAAAAACTAATTTATGAATAATATAGGTTTAATCTATTCCAATTTTTTTAAATATTTGTTAAAATATGAAGTAAGAAAATGATTAATAAAACCTTTTTTTTCAAAATGGAAAGATTTGCTATCTTATAAGGTTACATACAACGTCATTCAATAACTTTCTTAATAACTCATTCAAAATATTTTGTTATAACCAGATCAACATCTTATTCAAATTTTTCCTAAACTCAATAGTTGTTTTTATTACCTATATTTTATACTTTAACTCTATTTTTAAGCAACAATAATAAACAAAATTGTTTTGGAGAAGGAAATTGAAAAAAAATTTAAATACTTAAGAATGGTTGTAATTTTGAAAGTAATTAATAATGTAATCCTAAATCCATTATTTTAATAGCAATTGGTTAATTATGAAAGTTAGTCGTATTGAGTAAGTGGATTAAAGCTAAACTTTGGTAACAACCAAAATTGATTGTAAAATATGTCGATGAAACTTTAAATTTTGTTGTAAATAAAATTAAGTATGTAAGAAAAATTTTGGTTGGTTATAAAGAACTATTTAATAATTTAAATGGTTAAAAAATGTCTGTTGGTTGTTATTTGTAACAAAACAAATTTCAAAAAGAATTCAAAATCTTAATGTTATCCAGCTGTGCCGTTTTAACAATGGAATTTAATAGGCTTTGTTTAATTTAAAGAATTCTGGTTAACTAAATCTTAAATTTGCTTTTTAAAACAACAAATAAATATAACCAATACAAGGATTGGGGTTGCTTTAAAAGCAAATTAAAAACCTTGTTAAACAAAAAAATTTAAAGAGAAATTGGTTTAAGAAATTCTGAGGTATTGGGAAGAGTAAATGGGGCAAAGTTATTGGTTTACAAAGAAGAAAGGAAGTGAAATTGAAATGACATTAAAATTTGAATAAATTAATTAATCAAGAATGTAAGGAAGAATTAATAATTTAATTCAAAGTGATGATGTCTCATTGTTTGGCATTTAACAATCAAGCATACCTTTAGGTTCCTAACAAACTTTGTGAAATATCAAAGGGATAAACAACCATTTTTTAGTTTTGTAAGAATGAATAATAGTCCGCTTAAAAAATTAAAAAATATATTTCTTATTGGTAATAACCTTTAATCTAAATAATCTTTATCTGTAAAAATTTTTTTCTAGAAAATTAGAAAAAAAAAAAGTAGGAACATCTGTTGGATTACCGGATTATTTTATAATTTTTTTTTAAATATTTAAAAAATATATATATGCTTTTTTTGAATAAATACATTTTTAAAAATATTTTTTAAAAAAACAAGTTTTAAATAAATACATTTTTAAAAAATATTTTTAATATTTTTTTAAAGAAAGTACATAAATTTTAAAAATAAATTTTTAAAAAAAGATATATATTTTTTAAATATATATTTTTAAAATATTTTTAAGAATTGTTATTTAGAAAAATTAAAAATAATTTTTCATTTCTAAGGTCAATTTGTTGTTATCAAACATTAGAATTGAACAACGTTCTCACGATTTCATTCTGCGATATTACTATACCTTCCGTTTCGTTTCTTTGAAATTCTCTAACCAAACGCCGCTAAATGTCTATTTTCTTGTACCGAAATTTATAACAGTCGTATTGACACTGTTACATCATGCATGTGACGTGCTATATAGCATGATTACAACAAAGAAAATATTTAATGAAAAAGGCTACGAAAAGTATCTTGCAACCTACAAATATACCATCATCCATCAATACCCATCATATACAATCATAACAAAGCAACTAATTAATATGTGATGAAAGTATAACTAGCTAGTTAGCTAAGATATCGAAATGGTTAAAGATATAATTGAAAGTCCTTAGTGGGTAACAGACACATAATTGGTTACACAAACTAGAAACGATATATAATATATATTATTATGCTCTTAATAACAATTCAATGATTTAACCATATGGAGTAACAGTATCATATCAACCACACCTAACACACAAACAAAAATAACTCATGAATGGCAGCCAGCAATGAAGGAGCAAAACTGATGTGTGGAGGATTAAGAGTATACAACAATAATCCTAGGCTTCTTCTTAACGAAAAGCTGAGGTAATGTTTTCTTTAGGTAACAAATTTCATTATGGTAATTTCTGTTTATAATCTTGTTTACTTTGTCTTTTGAAATGCGTATTTCTTTGTTTTCACTTGTTTGTTTAATTTTGCTTGCATTGTATTATTGATTGCTAGTGTCATGAAGTATAATGCTAAGTTTTTGTTGAGGGAGGTGCACAAAATTTTTTGAACCGTAGTATAATATAATTAAAATCGATGGACCAAACATATTTCGATAGACCGGGTGCATTTAAGATGCATTTAGGAAAAGTTGATAGTTTTTTTTCTCAAAAATTAACACTACATCGAAAAAATCCATAAGGTTCGAGAGAACCGCGAGAACCCCCTGGTTCCGTCCCTGGTGGTGTAACTGAGTCGAACTAACTCGCAAGATATTCTAGTATAAATAGATATAAACCGAGTCGAGGTTGTCGAGCTCATGCTACTTTAAGACATTTTTTAGTTGAGCTCGATTATCAAGCTACTCGGCTCGTAAAACTCGCAAACCTTATGGGCGCCTGTTTACGTTTTTACCCTTTTGTGTATGTATATTTGATATACTTCTCGTATTATATATAAGCAAGTTGTGTCGAGCCAAACTCAAAAAGTATAGAGTTGAGTGATGCTAACCTTCACTATTTTTGGTATAAATAACCAAATGGCATTTGGCAAGACGTATGTGAGGAGCTCATGAAACCAGAAGTTGTGTAAATGATTACTGAAGAAAAAAAAAAGTATGCTGTTAATATCTTAATACCAGTAGTCAAGTCGAATTCTTACTTCATCGAGCTTGATTTCAAACATGAAATTTAATACTCTACCAAGATAGAGGCTTTTAGACGAGTCGAGTTTCAATATATCTTGACAATGTTCGACTTAGCTCAGCTTATTACACCCTTAATGTTTCCGAGTTTCATGTTGAAAACATACGTCAAAGCATTTTCTAGCAGCCATACAAAATCAGATCCTATTGGTATCAAAATTTGGTAAGATGAAACCGGACATGTTTTGCACCACAAACTGGTTTTTGCTATAATTGGTATTAAGTACTGGTACTGTCATGTTTCTGTTTGTTGGTTTCGTCCCGAATTTTCACACTCCAACTTCAAGTTTTTAATGTTTTACAGTGAAATTGAGTCTAATAATCTGGTGTTTAGAGGTCAAATAATTCTTACTAACCTACTTTGGATAATTACTTTACTTATTAATTAAGGGTCGTTTTACGTTGTAAAGTATTATTAATCAGAATTTTGCTATACTCTAAACAACTGACTCTTTGATTACTGTATTTGTTGACTATTACAACTTCAATCATATATTTACCAAAACACTTTCTTCTTCTGTTTATAGCTTGCTTAACGAAAATTCTGTATGCTTAATCATGAAAACAATTCAGGTCCGATGTGTTGATGAGGGATTTCAGGGTTCTTGGCATGGTGGCACCGTGGTTGATCAAAAAAATCATATTCGTGTAATAGAATACGATCATTATGATGGTCTAACAGAGTCCGTCCCGGTTTGGAAACCATATAACGTTCCTAATTGGCGAGGCAATATCAGGCCCATCCCACCATTACTAACCCATAATCAGAACTCTCTTCATTATGGTCAATGCGTAGATGTACTTTATGACAAAGCATGGTGGGAAGGTGTCATATTCGACCATGATGACGGTTGTGAAGAAAGATTAGTTTTCTTCCCAGATATAGGAGACGAGCTTCGGATCCAATTTGAAAACATCCGATTAACTCAGGACTGGAATGCATATAATGATGAATGGAAAGTTCGAGGCGATTGGGTTTTTCTTAAAGTATTTGAAGAACTTGAGCTTGAATGGCCAGTTCTTATTTCTGCTAAACAAATTTGGTTTAACGTGAGGGTCAAGAACCGTTTTCGTAATGATATGAGCGAGTGGACGTGTAATGCAAAGGAAAATTGGAAAAACATCGTGAAAGAAGTAATCTTTGATAGTTTTAGTTTACACATGAAAGAGTTTTATTGTAAATTAAACTCATCATATTGCACACAAGCAGTTATTGACTACCATTTATTAGTATCGGGGAGAACTTGTGGTTTTCGGAGATTAAAGAAAGATTCAAGATTCAGGAAAATGAAGAATCGGGCAAAAAAGCATATGCTGACTGTCGGATGGGCAAAGTATGAAAATATTTTGGGTCATAAGTTGGTAAGGTATAAATCGCCAAGTGGAAAAAGGTTTAAAAAGCTTAGCCAAGCTTGCAAACGATATATCTTGGAATCTTTATGCAGTAAGAACGACCAGGATGTACAAAAACATAAAGACCAATTAGAAAATGAAAATGATTATATATGTTCTGTTTGTTGTTACGGCGGTGAATTAGTACTCTGTGACAAATGTCCATCGTCATTTCACATAAGTTGCGTAGGCCTGGAGGTTAGTACAATAGTATCATACTATCATTGGTTTATGATTTGAGTCCGTTTTTCAAGAAATTATGTATCCGAGTGTTAATTCTATTGTTTACACTTGGTAGGAGGTGCCAGATGAAGAATGGTGTTGCCCGATGTGTTGTTGCAAAGTTTGTAATCAAAACCGTTACGAAAAACATTGTGGACAAAGTATGGACGGTAAAATTTCAAGCTGTGAACAGTGTGAAAGAATATGTACGTACTAAAATCTTTGCGCATCTTGTTATCTCAAGCATAAATCTGTTTATTTATTTATTATTAATTAGTTATCACTTGTGGTCTAGATCATATAGGGTGCTTGGAAAAAACAAACGTTTGTCAAAGTTCTGTAGTCCAAGATGTGAAGAGGTATGCATCAAGCATTGTATAAGTCATTAGGCGTGTTAATAAAAACATCATTAAAATTGGTAATCATTTTATCTTTATAACATCGGTTTATTGTGTTCAAGCATGATTATAAATGTATCGTGTTCTCGTAGATATTTATGGGCCTTCAAATGCTTTCGGGAAAGCCAGTTTCTGTAGGGAAGGATGACTTAACATGGACTCTACTGAAATACAAGAAGATTGAATTTGGCAATCTTGATGCTTCAGATGTAGACAAATTAACGGAAATTCATAGCAAGTTAAAGGTTGTTATCAAAGTGATGCACGCGTGCTTTGATCCTATGATAGAGCCTCTCACCCGAAGAGATATGGTTGAAGATGTTATTTTTTGTAGATGGTGAGATAAACTTGTTCATTCTTGATTTTGACGGTTCGTTATCTTTTGGTAATGTTATAAATTTTTTACAATAGGTCAAAGCTGAAGCGTTTGAACTTCAAGGGATTCTATACAGTTATATTGGAGAAAGATAATGAGCTAATTTCAGCTGCGACAGTAAGGTGTGACACGTTTTTAAGTTAGATTCTTAGTCCTGTTTTTTGGTCATTTGGATGATAATTTATATATTGAGAATGTCGCTAGAGTTTTTGGAGAAAAGGTAGCTGAACTCCCTCTTGTTGGGACAACATTAAAATATCGTGGACGTGGAATGGGTCACATTCTCATGAACGAGCTTGAAAAGGTATAATCATTTACACACTGACTTGATCAGTAATTACACATTTTAGTTGACATGTAGTTCAAGTGTTTGACTGTATCATATATCTAAATGACTAAATCATACTTCAATGGATGCCTAAAAAGTACTTTTGGACCAAAATCAAAACCATCATCTATAAATTACTCCAACTGCAATTGTCGCCATTTAGGCCAATTAGTACGGCAACAATGCAACCAACTATTCCCGGATTATTTACACCTATATTCAGAAGAAATGATGCATATGCCCTTTAAAATTTCAAAATTAGTTTTATTTCTTTGTCTTTGTGATTTGTCAAAGTTTAGTATCTAATAATTTGAACACGAGAAAAACATAACTGGGTGATACTTTTGTCATATTAGGCAATTATGACTGAATTTTCTGTAACCGAATCAGAATAACGTTGTGGCCTCTTTTACACCTTCATGGGCCTATATGGTGTAATTTTTATACTTTGCTGATCTCCATTGATGATAACAAGCAAATAGACATCTTACTCGAGAAATAAGATTTTTACTAGAGTAGGTTTGACATCTGTTATCTTTCCCTAACATATTTTTCTTTCTTTTCAAGAACCTCATTGATTTAGGAATCGAGAGGCTAGTTGTGCCTGCTGCGTCAAGTGCACTACACACGTGGACCACATCATTTGGTTTCTCCATAATGACCGATGCAGATAAACTGAATCTTCTAGGCTACACTTTCCTCAATTTTCAAGGCACCACGATGTGTCACAAACTCTTGACAAGGGAAACTGGGCATATAAAAAAGGTATGCGCTCTGTCATTCTAACACTATCTTTGCCTTCAATTAACCAAGTAATTCAAGCAAAGCTGCATTAGTATCACTGAATTTCCTAAGCAGAATGATACTTGATAACTTCCATTAGTCTTTTTCCTCAGTTATCCTCAATTTACTTACGGGTTTTGTGAATCTATATTCTAGTCGCATGAACCAACTCAAATGGAAGCTCAAAGCGGAAACAATAATAGATTGCTCTATGGGAGAAGTTGGGAACCAATATGAAGAAAACAAAAGGCTCTTCCCAAATACTACCGATGAAGGAAAAGCTCAGCTTTTGGGTGGTAAGTTGTTAAAAATGTAAATACTAGCGCTCGTGTCGCCTGTCCTTTTCAAAATTAGCCACTTTTGGTACAGCTTTTGGGGATTATTGTTCTAGCGGTATATATATATGTACAGGCAGTAGCGCTTTAACTAGTGTCGCAACCCACCAAGCCTGGGACCGGTTACAACCTCACTTAGGACTGGTTAGATCAAGCCAAGAACTTGTTACTATTTTGTTAAGCGTTATAACTATAGTCCATGTAATTTGAATTATTTTGTGTTACTAATGATGAAAAAAGTATGAAGTACCTGTTAATAAAAATATTTGCTATGGTTGTTGATTTAAGTCAATAACTATGTTATGTATAGTAATTAAGCAAATATATCGTGGTTGTTAAGATCCCGATCTTGATCTTATGACCTTACGATTTTACGATAAGCAAAAACGATCCCAATCCTACATAAGATCCTTTGCAAGCTTAAAATCTTATAAGATCCCGATCTTGACTATAGAATCTTAAGATCTAATCCGATCCGATTTTACTTTTTTCGAACTACAAACTAAAAAACTACCAATATATGGATTGTGTTTTGTAAAATTTAAAAAAAAAAAAAAAAAAAAAAACATGTTAATCTTTTTAAACATTTCATAATTCTAATTTAAGACAACATGTCTATAAAACATTCATATGATTTTGTGTTACATTACATTTTTATCTTGAATTTTTTTGGCCCCCCAACCAAAACAGTCAAGCTCTACCGTCTATTGTCACTAAGGCTGAACGCAGCAATGACGAATCGAGCATCGATCAAGCCTTATGGCGATCGATGTCTTATCGATCGTCTTGCTGTAGCATCAGTCGATCGCCCAAAAAACTTGCCCTCTCGTTCGTCTACTCGATCGATACTAACAAAGCAAATTTTAGTCCCTTTTCTTGCTAGCCGTTGAATCCAAACAAAAAAAAATATAACCATTGCAAAATTAACTTTTGTACCGTTTGGTTAAAAAAAAAAAAAAAAAAAAAAAAAAACCTACTAAAACTATCCTATAAATACACAACTTATTTACATACTAAACTCACAAATCTTATTACAATCCTCTCTCATCAAAATCTCAATCCTCTCAGCAAAATGTCAAGAAAACACCACCAACCAAAGCCGAAAATCTGTTTGGCACAAGCGTGCATATTTTAACACCGGATCCGAATTTTGGTTAACGGTCTCTCCCAAGAAATCAATTTTCAACCCCTTCTTTCGAATATCAATCCCAACAAGCTCCACAACAAGCTAACAATCCATTTACTATGAATCGTCCATTTGTTCCACCGCAACAAAACATCCACTACCAACAACAACAACAAAGCTACTCCCGTCGAAGCAACCAATCTATGTATGGGCCACACGAATCTGTGCCGTCCAACAATGGATTCATCAACGTCTTCATTTCAAATTATCAAGAATATTCTCCGGTTAACCGTATCAATCTTGAGGGTTTTGATTTTGATGACCAACTATACAACAATCTAATTTTATCTTGGAACCGGATCGGGTTATCCGCTCAAGAGTATCACGGTTGGGTACCGGTTCGGCTCATGGATCGTATCACGATTCGATCAACCTTGATGACGTAGAAGAAGAAGAATGTCGAGAAGATCGTCACGGTCGAACCAAAGAAACGAGCTACTGAAGGAAAGAAGAGAAGGGTCGTCGAGAAAGAAGGCAAGAATGATTCGTTGCTTTGGACCAAAGAAGAAGAGATCGCCTTGTGCGCGCTTGGTGTGATGTATCAGGAATAGTGTGGAAACAACCAAACTGCTAGAGGATTTTGGCGAAAAGTCATTGAATACTTGAGAAGGAGGTTGGTGCGAGAAGAACGTACAACTCTATCATTACAAAGTGGAAAAATATAGTGCGTCTTAGAGTTGGTCATTTTGTGCCATTTACAACAATGCTTTCAAGAATTACGGAAGTGGTGAGAATGACCTCACTGTTTATACACGAGCTTGTGATGAATACCAACTAGTGTGTGGTCATCCGTTTGTTTTGGAGCATTGTTGGCGATTTTGAGGGAGCATTCGCTTGGAAGGATAATGAGATGCCGACTTTTTAACCCAGAGGATGGTCGCAAAAACCAAGGACTTCAACCGACTCGGATGTGCGATCGGATGTGCCTTCATCATGCTAATAGACCAATTGGTCGTGATACATAAAGAAGAATAAAAGAAATCTTGAGTTTTCTATGGAAGGTGTTGCAGAGACATGGGGCAAGATCAAGTCCAAGGCATTCAGGCGGAAGAAGGAGGTGGCGGACACACTATGGTTTGAAGCGAAAAGAGGCTGGAACAACGGCAAATCGAGTTGGAGCTACTGCGACAAAGAGAAGCAAGGAAGACAAAAATTGGCACTAGAAGAGCGAAAAGTTGAATTAGAGGCTCAAAGAAATATGATGCGGATCTCATGTTCTATTGCACGCCAATCGACGAATCTTTGCCCGCATGATAGAGCATGAACAATGCAGAAACTCAAAGAGGCGATCAAGGCACGCCACAACCTAGATTTTGAATAAGTGTTGTAATGTTTTAATAAGTTTCGTAATGCTTTAATTTTATTTGAATTATTATGTAACGTTTTAATTATTAATGAAATTTTATTTTGTGTTAAAATGTTTTTAAAAAAAAAAAAAAAAAAATGAACCAATCGCATTCTTGGGGCCTAATGTCGCTTGAAGATCGCTGGAGAGAGAAAGCTGACGTGGCAGGGAAAATGAGGGGGATTGAATCCCCCTACTGGAGCAGCCTAAGGGTGTGTTTGGTAGAGAGAAAAGAAATAGGAGAAATGAAATTAGATTAAATTCCATTGTTTGGTATAGAGAAATAAAAAAAGCGAAGAATTGGAGGGAAATTGGTAGAGAATTTGAGAGAAATGGTAGTGTAATTTGGTTAACCTCCATTTCCATCATTTTAGGGGAGAATTTAGAGAATGAGGGTTCTTCTTTTTTTTTTTTTTAAATAAATATATTTTAAAAAATAATTTAAAAAATATATATTTTAAAAAAAAATAAGTTTTTTTAAATAAATACATTTTCAATTTTTTTTTAAAAAAACAAGTTTTTTTTTAAATACATTTGAAAAAAAAAATAATAATTTTTTAAAAAAAATATTTTTATAATTTTTTTTTTAAATATTTAAAAAAATATATATATGTTTTTTTTGAATAAATACATTTTTAAAAAATATTTTTTTAAAAAAAACAAGTTTTTTTTTAAATAAATACATTTTTAAAAAATATTTTTTTTTAATATTTTTTTTAAAGAAAGTACATAAATTTTAAAAATAAATTTTTAAAAAAAGATATATATTTTTTTAAATATATATTTTTAAAATATTTTTAAAATTGTTATTTAGAAAAATTAAAAATAATTTTTCATTTCTAGGTCAGTCTGCATTGTTATCAAACGTTAGAATTGAACAACATTCTCTCGATTTCTATTCTGCGATATTCATTCTATAACTTCGTTTCGTTTCTTTTGAAATTCTCTACCAAACGTCTTTAAATGTCTATTTTCTTGTACCGAAATTTATAACAGTCGTATTGACACTGTTACATCATGCATGTGACGTGCTATATAGCATGATTACAACAAAGAAAATTTTAATGAAAAAGGCTACGAAAAGTATCTTGCAACCTACAAATATACCATCATCCATCAATACCCATCATATACAATCATAACAAAGCTTAACTAATTAATATGTGATGAAAGTATAACTAGCTAGTTAGCTAAGATATCGAAATGGTTAAAGATATAATTGAAAGTCCTTAGTGGGTAACAGACACATAATTGGTTACACAAACTAGAAACGATATATAATATATATTATTATGCTCTTAATAACAATTCAATGATTTAACCATATGGAGTAACAGTATCATATCAACCACACCTAACACACAAACAAAAATAACTCATGAATGGCAGCCAGCAATGAAGGAGCAAAACTGATGTGTGGAGGATTAAGAGTATACAACAATAATCCTAGGCTTCTTCTTAACGAAAAAGCTGAGGTAATGTTTTTCTTTAGGTAACAAATTTCATTATGGTAATTTCTGTTTATAATCTTGTTTACTTTGTCTTTTGAAATGCGTATTTCTTTGTTTTCACTTGTTTGTTTAATTTTGCTTGCATTGTATTATTGATTGCTAGTGTCATGAAGTATAATGCTAAGTTTTTGTTGAGGGAGGTGCACAAAATTTTTTGAACCGTAGTATAATATAATTAAAATCGATGGACCAAACATATTTCGATAGACCGGGTGCATTTAAGATGCATTTAGGAAAAGTTGATAGTTTTTTTTTTCAAAAATTAACACTACATCGAAAAAATCCATAAGGTTCCAGAGAACCGCGAGAACCCCCTGGTTCCGTCCCTGGTGGTGTAACTGAGTCGAACTAACTCGCAAGATATTCTAGTATAAATAGATATAAACCGAGTCGAGGTTGTCGAGCTCATGCTACTTTAAGACATTTTTTAGTTGAGCTCGATTATCAAGCTACTCGGCTCGTAAAACTCGCAAACCTTATGGGCGCCTGTTTACGTTTTTACCCTTTTGTGTATGTATATTTGATATACTTCTCGTATTATATATAAGCAAGTTGTGTCGAGCCAAACTCAAAAAGTATAGAGTTGAGTGATGCTAACCTTCACTATTTTGGTATAAATAACCAAATGGCATTTGGCAAGGCGTTATGTGAGGAGCTCATGAAACCAGAAGTTGTGTAAATGATTACTGAAGAAAAAAAAAAGTATGCTGTTAATATCTTAATACCAGTAGTCAAGTCGAATTCTTACTTCATCGAGCTTGATTTCAAACATGAAATTTAATACTCTACCAAGATAGAGGCTTTTAGACGAGTCGAGTTTCAATATATCTTGACAATGTTCGACTTAGCTCAGCTTATTACACCCTTAATGTTTCCGAGTTTCATGTTGAAAACATACGTCAAAGCATTTTCTAGCAGCCATACAAAATCAGATCCTATTGGTATCAAAATTTGGTAAGATGAAACCGGACATGTTTTGCACCACAAACTGGTTTTTGCTATAATTGGTATTAAGTACTGGTACTGTCATGTTTCTGTTTGTTGGTTTCGTCCAATTTTCACACTCAACTTCAAGTTTTAATGTTTTACAGTGAAATTGAGTCTAATAATCTGGTGTTTAGAGGTCAAATAATTCTTACTAACCTACTTTGGATAATTACTTTACTTATTAATTAAGGGTCGTTTTACGTTGTAAAGTATTATTAATCAGAATTTTGCTATACTCTAAACAACTGACTCTTTGATTACTGTATTTGTTGACTATTACAACTTCAATCATATATTTACCAAAACACTTTCTTCTTCTGTTTATAGCTTGCTTAACACGAAAATTCTGTATGCTTAATCATGAAAACAATTCAGGTCCGATGTGTTGATGAGGGATTTCAGGGTTCTTGGCATGGTGGCACCGTGGTTGATCAAAAAAATCATATTCGTGTAATAGAATACGATCATTATGATGGTCTAACAGAGTCCGTCCCGGTTTGGAAACCATATAACGTTCCTAATTGGCGAGGCAATATCAGGCCCATCCCACCATTACTAACCCATAATCAGAACTCTCTTCATTATGGTCAATGCGTAGATGTACTTTATGACAAAGCATGGTGGGAAGGTGTCATATTCGACCATGATGACGGTTGTGAAGAAAGATTAGTTTTCTTCCCAGATATAGGAGACGAGCTTCGGATCCAATTTGAAAACATCCGATTAACTCAGGACTGGAATGCATATAATGATGAATGGAAAGTTCGAGGCGATTGGGTTTTCTTAAAGTATTTGAAGAACTTGAGCTTGAATGGCCAGTTCTTATTTCTGCTAAACAAATTTGGTTTAACGTGAGGGTCAAGAACCTTTTCGTAATGATATGAGCGAGTGGACGTGTAATGCAAAGGAAAATTGGAAAAACATCGTGAAAGAAGTAATCTTTGATAGTTTTAGTTTACACATGAAAGAGTTTTATTGTAAATTAAACTCATCATATTGCACACAAGCAGTTATTGACTACCATTTATTAGTATCGGGGAGAACTTGTGGTTTTCGGAGATTAAAGAAAGATTCAAGATTCAGGAAAATGAAGAATCGGGCAAAAAAGCATATGCTGATTGTCGGATGGGCAAAGTATGAAAATATTTTGGGTCATAAGTTGGTAAGGTATAAATCGCCAAGTGGAAAAAGGTTTAAAAAGCTTAGCCAAGCTTGCAAACGATATATCTTGGAATCTTTATGCAGTAAGAACGACCAGGATGTACAAAAACATAAAGACCAATTAGAAAATGAAAATGATTATATATGTTCTGTTTGTTGTTACGGCGGTGAATTAGTACTCTGTGACAAATGTCCATCGTCATTTCACATAAGTTGCGTAGGCCTGGAGGTTAGTACAATAGTATCATACTATCATTGGTTTATGATTTGAGTCCGTTTTTCAAGAAATTATGTATCCAGTGTTAATTCTATTGTTTACACTTGGTAGGAGGTGCCAGATGAAGAATGGTGTTGCCCGATGTGTTGTTGCAAAGTTTGTAATCAAAACCGTTACGAAAAACATTGTGGACAAAGTATGGACGGTAAAATTTCAAGCTGTGAACAGTGTGAAAGAATATGTACGTACTAAAATCTTTGCGCATCTTGTTATCTCAAGCATAAATCTGTTTATTTATTTCTTATTAATTAGTTATCACTTGTGGTCTAGATCATATAGGGTGCTTGGAAAGAAACAAACGTTTGTCAAAGTTCTGTAGTCCAAGATGTGAAGAGGTATGCATCAAGCATTGTATAAGTCATTAGACGTGTTAATAAAAACATCATTAAAATTCGGTAATCATTTTATCTTTATAACATCGGTTTATTGTGTTCAAGCATGATTATAAATGTATCGTGTTCTCGTAGATATTTATGGGCCTTCAAATGCTTTCGGGAAAGCCAGTTTCTGTAGGGAAGGATGACTTAACATGGACTCTACTGAAATACAAGAAGATTGAATTTGGCAATCTTGATGCTTCAGATGTAGACAAATTAACGGAAATTCATAGCAAGTTAAAGGTTGTTATCAAAGTGATGCCGCGTGCTTTGATCCTATGATAGAGCCTCTCACCGAAGAGATATGGTTGAAGATGTTATTTTTGTAGATGGTGAGATAAACTTGTTCATTCTTGATTTTGACGGTTCGTTATCTTTTGGTAATGTTATAAATTTTTTACAATAGGTCAAAGCTGAAGCGTTTGAACTTCAAGGGATTCTATACAGTTATATTGGAGAAAGATAATGAGCTAATTTCAGCTGCGACAGTAAGGTGTGACACGTTTTTAAGTTAGATTCTTAGTCCTGTTTTTTGGTCATTTGGATGATAATTTATATATTGAGAATGTCGCTAGAGTTTTTGGAGAAAAGGTAGCTGAACTCCCTCTTGTTGGGACAACATTAAAATATCGTGGACGTGGAATGGGTCACATTCTCATGAACGAGCTTGAAAAGGTATAATCATTTACACACTGACTTGATCAGTAATTACACATTTTAGTTGACATGTAGTTCAAGTGTTTGACTGTATCATATATCTAAATGACTAAATCATACTTCAATGGATGCCTAAAAAAAGTACTTTTTGGACCAAAATCAAAACCATCATCTATAAATTACTCCAACTGCAATTGTCGCCATTTAGGCCAATTAGTACGGGCAACAATGCAACCAACTATTCCCCGGATTATTTACACCTATATTCAGAAGAAATGATGCATATGCCCCTTTAAAATTTCAAAATTAGTTTTATTTCTTTGTCTTTGTGATTTGTCAAAGTTTAGTATCTAATAATTTGAACACGAGAAAAACATAACTGGGTGATACTTTTGTCATATTAGGCAATTATGACTGAATTTTCTGTAACCGAATCAGAATAACGTTGTGGCCTCTTTTACACCTTCATGGGCCTATACGGTGTAATTTTTATACTTTGCTGATCTCCATTGATGATAACAAGCAAATAGACATCTTACTCGAAATAAGATTTTTACTAGAGTAGGTTTGACATCTGTTATCTTTCCCTAACATATTTTTCTTTCTTTTCAAGAACCTCATTGATTTAGGAATCGAGAGGCTAGTTGTGCCTGCTGCGTCAAGTGCACTACACACGTGGACCACATCATTTGGTTTCTCCATAATGACCGATGCAGATAAACTGAATCTTCTAGGCTACACTTTCCTCAATTTTCAAGGCACCACGATGTGTCACAAACTCTTGACAAGGGAAACTGGGCATATAAAAAAGGTATGCGCTCTGTCATTCTAACACTATCTTTGCCTTCAATTAACCAAGTAATTCAAGCAAAGCTGCATTAGTATCACTGAATTTCCTAAGCAGAATGATACTTGATAACTTCCATTAGTCTTTTTCCTCAGTTATCCTCAATTTACTTACGGGTTTTTGTGAATCTATATTCTAGTCGCATGAACCAACTCAAATGGAAGCTCAAAGCGGGAAACAATAATAGATTGCTCTATGGGAGAAGTTGGGAACCAATATGAAGAAAACAAAAAGGCTCTTCCCAAATACTACCGATGAAGGAAAAGCTCAGCTTTTGGGTGGTAAGTTGTTAAAAAATGTAAATACTAGCGCTACGTGTCGTCTGTCCTTTTCAAAATTAGCCACTTTTGGTACAGCTTTTGGGGATTATTGTTCTAGCCGGTATATATATATGTACAGGCAGTAACGCTTTAACTAGTGTCGCAACCCACCAAGCCTGGGACCGGTTACAACCTCACTTAGGACTGGTTAGATCAAGCCAAGAACTTGTTACTATTTTGTTAAGCGTTATAACTATAGTCCATGTAATTTGAATTATTTTGTGTTACTAATGATGAAAAAAGTATGAAGTACCTGTTAATAAAAATATTTGCTATGGTTGTTGATTTAAATCAATAACTATGTTATGTATAGTAATTAAGCAAATATATCGTGGTTGTTAAGATCCCGATCTTGATCTTATGACCTTACGATTTTACGATAAGCAAAAACGATCCCAATCCTACATAAGATCCTTTGCAAGCTTAAAATCTTATAAGATCCCGATCTTGTTATAGAATCTTAAGATCTAATCCGTCCGATTTCTTTTTGAACTACAAACTAAAAACTACCAATATATGGATTGTGTTTTGTAAAATTTAAAAAAAAAAAAAAAAACATGTTAATCTTTTAAACATTTCATAATTCTAATTTAAGACAACATGTCTATAAAACATTCATATGATTTTGTGTTTATGATATATAATAAGTCAATGGATTTGTATAATATTACAAAGACTATTAAAAGAATGGGTTTTGTTTTCAAATTTATGAAATGACAATTAATGAACTCATATAATCCATAATTATATAATTTTAATCATTATGAAAGAGGTAAGTGATGTTAATTATGAAATGTTTAGAGTTCATTGAGTGTTTATTGAATGTTAATTATGTATTTATAAAATGCTTATGCATAACCCATTAGGTTGTGTTTAACAAAACCCTTAAGAAAATGATAATAGTAGGATATTAAAATCTCGATCCGATCTTTATAATATTGTTCTTGTAAAAATAAAAATGATTATGAGTAAGATCCCGACCTTGAAAACCTTCGAAATATATGTTGCCTTGAGATTGGATAAGGTTACAACTTACAAGTTATATTTACTATAATGTTGTCTTAGGACTGAGCCCATGCTCAAAATATTTGGTCTGTGGGCTTGGGATTGAGCCCATGCTCAAAATGCTAACACAAAGGTCAGGAACTCTGGATTATTGGTATTCACCGGTTATTATTGATACACATAATTGTTTTTGAACCTTATTGATACACATAATTGTTTTACTAGAAAAACAATAATTTATTATAATACCAAGCTTTACAATGCTAGAGAGATTACATCAAACATTACCAGTCTACGAAAAGCAATACATTTGAGTTATTTATCAAATATTAACACACATATTAAAACCAAATAACGAGTTAACAACCAACATATCATAAAAAGCACATGTTGCAACTCGACTTATAAATTACTCGACAATAAAGCGGCTAGCTTTGAATCACAACCCTGGGAGCTGAGATGTCCATTGTCATGGCATGTTGTCAATGATACTTGGTGCTAAGTTACCCGTGCCAATAGAAGTTGGGGACTCCTTGTATGCAGAGTTATGGACACGAGTGCAGCCCTTCCTGATGGGTCGAGATTTTTGGACCAGGACGCATCCCACTCAATTGCTTTCTCAGTACTGCAAGCAATACTTGGCCCACCGGGACAGTCATTTTAGCAGAATTCTGCAACAGCAAAAAACTATATGTAAGGGCTCGGGTTACTTGAATTATTGCATAATTTACTAATCAATAATGCACAAAACTTGCCTGAGGAAAAACCGCTCAAAGATCATTCGGTAGTAGTAGCCTTCTTTTGTGACAGGAGTGTTGTGAGGAAAAATATTTGCAGCGTGAAGCATCATCTTGTCACTCACCTACATGTGTCGACAAAATTGGTGTCATTATTTATTAACTTATAAATAAATAGATCAATAAAGAAAACAAGCCGAACACTGGGGATGGGTGTGTACATGTAATTCGGCATGAGCTTTGAGTCCATCAATCCAACTGTATCCGACTCCATCACTAAACTGTTCTTTCTGTCTATACAAAATATGCTGCAGGGCATCATACATAACATGTTAGAAGAGCGAACTTGATGGTTCACAATTAGTTTCTCATAAATTAAAGTTACATAAAAGTAGACCTTTGGCAAATCGGGTGATCTCGTCTTCAAAGGCCCGTCTAAGAATCCATTTCGATCTTCTTTTGATCCATATTGATCTGCATATAAGCTTATTAAACTTCGTACTTTCAAATCTTCATATAGTAAAGTTTGAATAATAGAGAAAGCAAAATTGTTACCATTTTCGCTTCAGGGTCGATGCTCATTGCCACGTTGATAAATTCCTTATCTAAAAATGGGACTCGGGCTTCCAATCCCCATGCTGATGTCGACTTATTGGCCCTCAAGCAATCATATTGGTGAAGTGCTTTTATCTGAATTATATAAAGTTATAAACATTAAAGAATTAGCCTTAAACTTGATGGCCTGCAAAAAATGACTTGGTTCAAGTGATAAAATTCTTACCTTGCGACAGGTTTCTTGATGGAACTCTTCCTTGTTAGGTGCCTTGTGAAAGTACAAGTACCCGCCGAATATCTCATCTGAACCTTCACCAGAGATGACCATTTTCACTCCAAGAGACTTGATCTTACGTGACATTAAAAACATAGGAGTGCTAGCCCGAATTGTAGTCACGTCGTATGTTTCTATGTGGTAAATCACATCTTCTATTGCATCAATACCATCCTGCAAAATCAAAATTCAAAAACATTTCCAAATGAGTCTGCGCCAAGTCCACAGGCCCGACCAGATCAAACGGGTCAAGCCCGAACTAAAGTACTGAACCTAGTATTAGTAAGGTACCTGTACGGTAAAGTGAAACTCGTGATGAACGGTTCCCAAATAATCAGCTACTTCTCTAGCTGCCTTGAGATCGGGGGAGCCCTGTTGATGAGACAAGATACTTGTCAGCTTCTAATAAAGTTCCTATTCCAGACAAACAAATCTATGTTTTCAGATTTTGTCTAACTTACTTCTAGACCAACACAGAAAGAATGAAGCTGAGCTCCCCACTCCTTAGCGGCTTTTGTCCCAGCCAAATGACGAGCAGTAATAGCTGCAACCAGTGACGAGTCTAGCCCTCCGACAGCAAAACCCCAAAGGCACATCAGTCATTAGCCTTTAATCACAGCCTATAATAAACATAATCAGCCAATTAAACACCCAATCATAATTCACAATCTACTACTACATATTCATATAAAAAGTACAAAACATTAATAAAAAATCTTACGTCCTCAAAAGCACGCCTTAAAACAAGAGGATCATATGGCGTAGAAGGAATAGCCTCATTGAACCAAAAAGGGTTATACCACCTCCTAAACCCGCCTGTTTTGCTCGAGTACAAATGACCCGGTGGAAACACCTCAAAATGCTCACAATCATCATTTAAACCTTTCAATTCAGATGAAATCCAAACCGAACCATCCAGTGCCCAACCAATGTACAGAGGCGTGATCCCAATAGCATCACGAGCAGCAATGTAAGTGTTGTTACGTGTATCTAGTAACACAAATGAAAACATTCCGTCCAACATGTCCACAAAATTTTCGCCATGTTCTTCATACTGAAAAAAAAAAACATTATCAAACTTTAGTTATACCATATTTTGGTAAAAGTATAAAACACTTGTGAATATATAGTTATATACTTACTAAATGTGCGATAACATCACAATCGCTGCCGGTCTTGAAGGTATGACCAGTCAAGCTTTTTCGTAGCTCCTCGTGGTTGTATATCTCACCATTAACCTAAATTCAGAAACAAAAAAACCATCTCAATATGGAACAATATAAATTAACAGTCTCATAACTGTTTATCTACTTATTTTTGTAAAAACAAATAAGCAGTCTTCATGCTTTTGGGTTCTTAAGGCAAAGACACACACTCAACTGTAATATTTACATTCTCACATAGCTACAACAATCTTATTTTCGTCACTAGCGGTACTAAAACTCATAACTTCTTAATGGGGGACATAACTCTCACGCATATTGTTATGCCAAAAGTCCTTTGGTTCATGATATTGTGTTATACTATTGTTTAGTCTCTACAAAAATATTGTCATCTAATGACAGCTTAAAAAAAAGTGTCACCAAAAGTTTAAAAAAAAAATGTCACCAAAAGTAAAAAAAAAAGTGTCACCAAAGTATTAAAAAGTGTCACTAAAAATTTATTTGCTTCTCCCATACTTAAAAAAAAGTGTAGGTAGACAAGTAAATAAAAGTCTATTTTGAAAAAAAATGCGAATACACATTTTTTTTCCACTTGTGACATATTTTGTTTATAAAAAGTGTCATTAAATCTCAAAATTTTAACCTTTTACTCACGCTTTTAAAAATATCACTAAAAAGTTAGACTTAATATTTTAATGACATTTTTTTGTATCATTAGATCCTCTTTCACTAAACTAAATATCTATTTTCTTGTAATAATTTATTTAATTCATATGTGAGTGAAACTGATTATGCAAACAACTTAATTAAAAAAGTTGTTAGCAAATCACTAAATCAGTAGTACGTAGTTTTGTTTTTAAACACCAACAACCTTTCGATCACTTAATGGGTCACTCACGTCAACGCATATAATACTAAGCAAAAGATTGTTTATTTTAAACATCTTATATATTTTAAAACAAAATAAAACATTTATTAATATGTGTGTGAGGCCACTTACAGTCACAACAATCGTCTCGTCTTCGTTAAAAAGGGGTTGATCACCCGAAGCAGGATCAATGATAGCGAGACGTTGATGGGCTAAATAGTTATCACCATGTTGATATAACCCGCTCCAGTCTGGACCACGATGCTTCAACCTATAACATCAAAAACAATTTAGAATAACGTAACATTTAATCTCATTCCATATAGAATATGCCTTGCCCTCTAGCGAAAAATATTATAGTGTAAATTTTTTTAAGATATACGATTATTTTGTAGTTTGTCTCTCTAGTTAACCGATTTGCAATATAGTTTCTAAAAATTATCAAAGTTTGCTTTCTCGATTGTAACTTTCTAGCTCCGCCTTGGATGTAAAGTGGCGGAACGAAAACTAGAAGTCATAAGACGCATTTCTAACATGAAAACTCGAAACAAATGCATTTTCGAAAAACCGGTATGTATGTTAACAATGTTCATGTGTTTTAGATAGGTGTTGAGAAACATGCCTGCGAGATAGTTCGAGGACACGAACTCTTTGGCTTGAGAATCATCGGAACAACCTAAGACAGCTAATATTCCACACATGGTGTTAAGGTTACAAGTGTTTGTTAAGAGGGAGTAGAAGGTGTAAAGACGTTGAGAGATAATGGATATGGTTTGTTAGAATCGTTTCATTTGCCGCGTTTTTATAGAGGGTTTGGGTGACTAGTTCATGGTTTTTATATTATTATAATAGATTTAAAATATTTTATTCTAATATTATATGGATTTAGTTTTGTTTTTCTGTGCGATTCTTAAGCGGCGACGTTTCTGAGTCTTCTGGGGTTTTTTTTCCTTCTTATTTTATATTCCGTATTTGGATGGAAAAGGGACTTTATACAACAATGACGGTACCTTTATACACTAACGATCAATTGAAAAATATAATTAAGAGGAAGAATAAGAAATAATTATGATCATTAACTTGTAGATTTATTCTAAAAATAGATGTATCTTTCAATTATTTTTTATTTATTTAAATTTTGTCTCACTTTTTCGTTTCGTTAACTCTTACCATTGAATCCATTCTTACGTTTATATATCATAATTGCAAAGAAAAAGAGATGATTCATAAATATTTTTTATTAAAACTCATTTTCATCGTTTAAAAAAAAATTACATAGTTCAAAACCCAAAAGTGTTAACATATATAAATTACACTATCGTGATGAACATTTAAAATCTTTTAATAGAGAGTGACTACATATAATTTCAACAATTTTTCGTTTTCTTTTGTTTTTTCCGGTACGATATTTTGCTTGATATATCACATGTGATATAACACTAATATGTATGTTCGAACACCCAGCATGCTGTCGTAAAATGGGTATAAATATTTGGGTAGAACTCTAAATGATTCATCAATTTTAGCATTATAGAATACACATATTTAGCTTTACAACCATATATCACAAATTTTTGAATCTCCAACTCAATACATTTTATTCATAAAAGTTTGAGAAAATTAAAAATAAAATATAATCAAGCCCGCTTGAATGCTTGATTTATCACAAGTGATATAACACATATATCACACGTAAAACGAACATAAGTATTTGTATTAAACTCTAAAATATTCACCATTTTTTGCATTGAAAAATACACATCTTTAGCTTTTATAACCATATGTCACACATAATATTTGAACATTTACATCAATATAGTTATTTAATAAAAGTTGGAGAAAAAAAATAATATTCAAACGTGTTTGATATATTACATGAGATATAACTAATTTGTAAGTTTGATGACCGAATATGCTATTATAAAATAAGCATATAAGTATAAAAGATTCACCGTTTTTGCAATAAATTAACACATTATAACTTTTAGTTTTCAACCGTATATCATAAATAATAAATGAACCTATAAATCAATAGAATTTATTGACAGAGAAAAGAAAAACCTTTTTATATTCAAACTCATGTTGTAAACATAAGTTTGGAAGAATAAATGTTATCATAGTCATCAAACAATGAGTATATATAAATACAATCGGAATCTGAGACTAAACTAAATAATGCATATCTTGTATGTCTATATTATCCATAACACTCTCTCTTGGATGTCTATATTATTAATACGCTTTAAGAATGTTGTCTCATTAAAAACCTTGCCAGAAAAACCCAGTGGGACAAAATCATGGCTAAGAGAAAAAGAGTACAACGCGTATTATCTCTCTCTGATAACTACATCACTTGAGATCTTAGTAAATAGATCTACAAAATTATCACTTAAACGAGAAATGTCTTGTCGTCTTTGATATAACACTTCTTAAAAAAGCAATGCATGCTACATTATCTTCATGCAAAACTATGTGTCTCCTTTCTAGAATTTATGTATAATACGGAGTTTTTATAACTCACACCATAAATCACAATTGATTTCATAGTAAAAGTTATCAATACCACAACAACAATAGTTAAAATTTGAAAATCTTCTATATTTTATACAAATTCAACGAATTAACTGCTTTTATTTAAGATTTAAAATATAATGTGTGATATATGGTTGAAAAACTAATGATTTGTATTTTTAAATGCAAAATCGGTAAACTATTTGGAGCTCTACACAAATACTTATGTTTATTTTCTGACGTTATGTTGAGTGTTCGAACTTACGTATTAGTGTTAGATCATATGTTAAATATCACATAACCCGATGCAGTAAAAACACAAGAAAAAAAAATGTGTGTCGAAATTATATGAAAATGACCCACCTGTATTAAAAGATATTTAAATGTTTATCGTAATCGTGTAATTTATTTTATGTAATGATTAATTTTTTTGAGATATATTATTTTTGAAAAGAAGAGTTAAAAAGATTTTAATTAATAAAAGATGAGGTAGTAGTGGATGAAGTTATTTTGTTTAAAAATAAAGAAAAATTCTTATGGCTAATTAGAAAGCCTACTTGTATGATTAATGATTCGATTAGTGGATTTAAAAAAATGTTTGGTGTGAATTTGGAGAAAGAAAATGTATAATACAATTGTACAAATAATTTATGTATTAGTCATAATAATTTATGTGTTAATCATGTATCATATATTGTAGACTTATATATTGTAGACTTATGTAGACTTAAATAGTATTACTCAAAAATAAATAACTATTATTAGTTTATTAATTTTCATATTCATACGGAGTATTTCTTATGCTATCTAAGATAACTTACCACTTATCTTATACAAGTGGATAATGAAGTCTCAAAGCTATCATCATTTTATGTTACACTTTGGTCTCGAAAGCTTGAGTCTCTTAGGATAACGTACATGTGGAAAATTTATGTTAGGTCTTAATTCTTCGGTGAGTTGCGAGTTATCAACTTTTCTTACTTTTCTTGATAATAACTTTTGACTAACTTATTATTCTAGTACGCTAATTTGAACGAATGGTAGAGTAATATGCAACTAAAAATGCTATTGTTAGACAATCATAACTGTAAAAACTTATAAATCAAAGTAGATTAAACACTCAGAAACCTGATTTACAATGAACCTAGCCAACCTCCTTTTGGCTCACTCTTTTATTTATCAAATTAATTGCTAAAAATAACAAATCCGTTTACAATACAAGAACAGAAAAATAGAGAGATTACAAAGACAACAAAGGGTTTCCCTCAACTCACTATAACAACTAGAAGCGAGAGAGACACGCTCGAAACACATGATCAATTGAGAGTAATGAGACAAATAAGAGACTTTCCTCTTATATAGCCTTGACTTATAAACTTCCATTTAGCATCCTCCAAGATATAAAATATATCAACATTAGTCCTTGAAGTATAAGGCGGGAACACCTTTAAACTTTAACTTTGAAGAATAAACTCTTTGCCCGTGTGGTTGAGATGAAGCTTATAATTTTAACACTCCCATAGCTTTAGCCATCCCGCACTCCCATAAGCTTTAGCTAGCTGCACATCCTCATCGGTTTTGATTACGCAAACACATTTAACAAACCAATACTTTTGCAAAATTTGTTATGATCAGGAATACTAAGCCCTTTGGTAAACATGTTTGCAATGTTATCTTCAGACTTAACCTTTTTTGGCTTTATAAAACCGGAAGCAACCTTTTCCCTCAAAAAATAAAGATCAATTTCAAAATTTTTGCTTCTTTCATGAAGAACAAGATTAACAGCTATTTGCATAGCTGAGCTATTATCACACCACATCTCAATAGGAAACATCACATCAATCTGCAGATCTGCTAAAAATTTAGCAATCCATAACTTCACAACAAACATTACACATAGCTCTAAACTTAGCCTCGGTAGAAGATCTAGCAACCACGACTTGCTTTTGACTTTTCAAGATATCAAGTTATTGCCCATAAACACGAATAACCAAGAACATACCTCCTTGTCACTTTGCATTTGGCCCAATCAAAATCAACAAATATATTCAAGCCAATATCATTGTTATTTTCAAACGTTATACCAAGACCGGGTTCTTTTTAAGATACCTTAAAACTACGAAAGCAAGTCTCAAATGAGACTTCATAGGTTTAATGCATAACTTGACTTAAACAATGCACAACATATGAAATATCGGCCTTGTTAAAGTTAAGTATGTCACTTTCTTATTCGGGAAACTCAAATTAATAGCATCTATCTTATCATCAATGCAACTGTATTGGGCATCTATCTTCATTCTACCAAAGATAGTGATAGAGGAGATTAACAGAGTGTTAAAAGGGTTTTTGTGGTGCCAGGGAGAGTTAACAAGAGGTAAAGCAAAAATCTCATGGGAAAACATTTGTAGGCCAAAAGATCAAGGTGGACTTGGTCTTAAGAATCTACAAACACGGAATGAGGTCCTTATTATGAAACATTTATGGAATGTGGTGCTAAAAAGGACACACTTTGGGTTAAATGGATAAGTGTTGAAAAGTTGAAAGGAAGGAGTGTTTGGGAGATACCTTATGAAAATAATTGTAGTAGTGGGTGGAAGAATATACTCAAGCTAAGAGATAAAATTAGGAATCATGTGTTTTCAAAGCGGGGATGGGAAGTGCATTTTGACATGGCATGATAAATGGTGCTTGGAGGGGCCTTTGTGTGAATTTATTTCAACAAGGGATATCTATGATGCAAGGCTTAACAATTCTGTAATGTGGCTAGCTTGATCCTACAAGGTAATCGGGTGTTGGCTCTTGAATGGCATACTAAGTTTCCCATTCTAAGTAAAATACAGGTTCATCCTTAATGAAGGAACTTGTGATGAAGCGTTTGGGTGACAAGAACAGGCGGAAAACAAAATACAAAACCGGAGACGGTGTGGCAAGACATGATCGATAATGGACCAAAGGTGATATGGAGGTCTATGATATGGTTCCCTCAAAGTATTCCAAGGCACACTTTTGTTCTTTGGATGGTGTAGGAAAGACTATTGACTCAAGATAAAATTGCAAAATGGAGGCCTAATGAGATTATGGAATGCACTCTTTGCAAGCAATGCATGGACTCACATGAGCATTTGTTTTCCAATGCAATTATTCAAAAGTTGTATGGGAAGATATGCAAGACTTGCTAGATAAAAGGTTCTCTTACAACTAGAAGACCATAATTGAAGAGTTCTCTGTTGGTTGCTAATAAAAGCATTTGGAGTATCCTAAGGAGGCTTGTTATTAGTGCATTTGTATATTTTATGTGGCAAGAAAGAAACAATAGATTATAATAAAGGTGAAAGATCTTGTGATAGTCTAGTACAGAATATAACTGATATCATCAAGTTGAGAATAATGAACTTCATAGTCAAAGACTCTCATGCACTAACTGAGGTTGAAGCAAAATGGGGTATTGCTTTGAGAAGGAGCAATCAGAACGGTGCATAAATGAAGATAATATAGAGTAGTATTATGTCTGTATAATGAATTTCTGTATTTTGGTAGAATAGAGGTAGAGAATGCTTGAACAAAGTTAGCATATTTGTAGGATCCTTAATTAAGAATGTAATGGGGTTTGTCCATTTTACATTTAAAGGATCTTTGTACTTTTTGTGAAGTATATAAAATTTCTCCTTTTCACAAAAAAAAAAAAAAAAAAAAAAAAAAAAGATAATGGTTCATCATCACCAAACTTTGAAATCGCTTTTATTATCCGGGTTAACTTCTATAGGAGTACTGCGGGGTTTACACCCCAACATACCAAACTACATTAAGAGCTCGGTGCAATCGTTCTTTTAGTTAAGCACAACCCTTTTCAATATCAAAACTTCAATTCTCAAAAAATATTTAAGCTTACCCAAATCTTTTATTAAAAACTTAGAGCTCAAAAACTTTTTGAATTTTTCAATTTCATCAACATTATTCCTAGTTATGATTATATCATCCACATACACCAGTAAAATCAGCATAATACCTTCCTTATGTTTAACAAACATAGAAAAATCATTAGCACTTTGAACAAAATCATTCTCTTTAAGCACAGATGTAAGTTTTTCATTCCATTTTCTTGGGGCCTGTTTTAAACCATATAAAGACATGACTAACTTACAAACTTTTTATCATCTTTATCGAAAACTCTTACGGTAAAGGCATGTATACATCCTTTTCTAATTCACCATACAAGAAGGCATTATTTATATCAAGTTGAAACAAAGGCCAATTATTATTGACATCAATACTTAGAACACATCTAATAGTGATGTAGGATCATGTATAATATGATGTTTAGATGATTCGGGTGGTCTAGGAAGATGATTAAACAAGTAAGCCATGATTAGAGAGAAAGAGGAGAGGAATTCTAAAGAGAGAAATAAACACAAAATTCATGGTTAGCTTCACTAGTTCCACCCTTCCATGGATGGAAGGGTATTTATAGTTACAAAGATTACGTCCTCCCCGACGGATTGTGGATCGTGCATACAGGTGGGTAAAGATCCGCCTTCCTCCATGGTGTTACTCTAAACTAATCTACGCTACTAATTAACTAATTAACTACTAAATAACGTAAATAACGACACGCCTACGAGCTAACATATGCTAGACCATAATTGGGGTGACCGACACTTTAACATGGAATTTCCAATTCTAACAATCTCCCTAAGGAGGTCACCCCATGAAATACATTTGCATTCTAGCATTCTATCGTTGTCTTTAGTTCGAGCTCGTGAGACTTCTATTCTTCAAGTTCCGTGATCTTTGTGCTTTAGTAGCGATTCTTCAAAGTCCGCATTGATTTGTACTTTTCGTGGAGGCCTTTAAGCGATCCACATCTTTGATGATCTTCGAGCTTTCATTGAGATCATCGCCACAAGAAATCTGGATCACCCTATGTATTGTTGCCTTCATGTGATGTTGTGACTTTGGACCGACATGCTCACACTTTCTAGATCATGACATCTTTCATCGAGTAGCGGAAGCTTTCTTTGGTTCATGATATTTGCACTATCGAGCTGTGGTATGTAGATAAGCACTTTTGTCATGATTTCTTTAATTAAGTGTGGATCTTTGTGAGCATGCGGCTTTGGATTGACTCCTCGATTCGATCACCGCAACCGTCCACATGTACCGCAAACAACGAGTTAGCAATAAAGCACACAAAAGTGTCTTTGATCACTTTCGTTGAATTGAGGTAAACGACCCGGTTCCCGTTGATCGAAGACAAGTTGCCGTGATCGTGTAGAGTTCAAGAATCTCCTTGGCGGGGTTTCGCGGTGTTCTAGTTGTTCTCAAACCGAACGTCTCAAAGAAGACAACACGGAGTGAGTGAACCAAATAATTGAGATTCACGATTGATGAAAGATTGATTTGAAAACAATCGCGTATTGCTTAGAATAAAGAGTTTTGCAATACGACGAAGGTTTTATGAGAAAGATTAATTTTCAATCATAAATACTTTTTGTATTTGAAAATAGTACACATTCGATGTGCTAGAGAAAAGAAGAGATTCGCACATCGAACGGTTTTTCCAAAAGTATTTTTTCAATCAGAGATACTTTTTGTGTTTGAAAACATGAATACACATTCGATGTGCTAGAGAAAAGCAGATTTGCACATCGAACGGTTTTTCCAAAAGCATTCGTCAATTCCATTCCTGGACCAAGGTTGATTCAAGATTAAATCTCCCCATCGTTTCTATCCAGTTGTCACAAGCTTGATCTTACGAGAAGATCTCACATGTCACCCACCAAGAGCTTGTTTGATGTTGGCGCTAGAAGGATTTCCATCTTCATCGTGAATACTTTTACATATCACTCGGATGTTCGCAATACCACAAGGATAATGTGGGACTCTTAATATATAATCTTACTTTCCACATTGTGTGAAACAACAAGTCTTCATCAATTTAGTGTCATAATGAGATATTGTGGATGATCTCTTGGCTCTAGACTCAATTGTGCACATTTGGTTTCCTATTCCGAGACTAGGGAGAGGTCTCCTTTTCAATATCGACAATCTCTAAGAGAAAGTCGATAGATTATGTAGGTTCCCGTGAGAATGAAACAAGTCCTTTTAAGAGGAACTTGAGTAGCTTGGGAAGTTGTAGTGCGGTGCGTCCTTTGGGTCCATGACGCCTTGTCAATACCAGTGTTACCTTAGTAACCACCGGTAGCATATGTATTAAACCGGTTTCGCCTAAGGTTGAATTATTGGAGGGCTATTTCTTTTCACCCTTTTCACATTCATTTCTTTTCATTCTTCAACCCATTCGATTATTACCGAGGCTTCATAACTAGAACCTTGTTGGGTTTATTCCAGTTCTAGCTCTATCTCGATCCGCACTCTTCCCATATCTCACTTTTCTCCTTTTTCATCATACCTAAGGACTCTACACTATCTAGTGGATTGTCCTGGTAGATCCCTCCCTTGGCGGGATTGTGGAATGAATACCTAACCTAACCATCCTTATAACACCATGCATAAAGTAAATTGGTCGGTCTTTTGGTATTGTTCTTTCCTTCTCGAAACCAATTGAAAAATTATTTGGAAAATCAATCAAGGTACTTGTGATATAATATCAAAGCATTTTGTACCTTAATTGTTTTGATCTTTTAGAAATGCTCCCCCTCAACATGTGCATATGATTTTATAAATTGTTTAGCACATGGAGGCAATAGTTCTTTTGAAATAAATTCTTGATCACAATTTCTATGGAAAAAGCCATTTGATTTTCTTTGGTAAATTCTCCCCCTCAATATGTGCATAGGATATTTGAAATCATTTTATCACATAGAGGAAAGAGTTCTTTAAGTACTTTCACGATCACACATGCCATAGAAAACCATTTGAAAACTCAATCAAGGTAATTTATGTTAAAACATAAAAGATTTTGTACCTCGATAGTTTATTTTCTTTGAAATGCTCCCCTCAATATGTGCTTCGAGATTGAAAGCGTTTAGCACATATGAGAGAGCACTACGCACAATTGAATCAAAACGATCACCTTTTATCAAATTTCATTATTAAATCACAAATTCTCCCCGATCAAAAATATCAAACCCTTTGAGGTTTTGGTTCCGAGTGATTTAATAAGGTTTAGAAAACATGGGAGAATATGTTGTGACACACGGTAATTTTCACTCAAATTTAACTAATAAATGATAATTCATTATTACTAAACCTAGTCATTAAGCATACATAAGCTTTACACGATCATTTGAGTAGATAACTTCGCATCTGGTAGCCTATTGCATCACTTTTCATTCATCTCATTTTATGAATATTTCATTTTGTCTTATGATTTAATTGTAAGGCGAGAGGTTATCTCGTTTTCCCCGAATGACCGACACTACACGCGCATCTGACACCGTGATAAGGGCAAACAAAACAAATAATAAACTCATGTAATGGAAAAATATTACCCGCACAATAATATCTCATAAATGTATCCGTAGTTGCTACATCGTAAAAATTATCGAACATTAATACATCGATCACGGTTTTAATTCGCGGGACACAAAAATATTTAACACAACTCTCACTTTAAATTATAATGCTTATTAATACGGGTTTATCACTTTACAAACTAAAATACTTATGCAACTTAACCCTTTTACTCACATTTTAAATAAACCTATACAAAATTTAAGTAAACATTATCTTTTCTTTTCTTGGATTATCCGCCTCCCCACCTTCACTTTTGTCGTGTCCTGTACTCACCATACCCACGTTTTCTTCCCAAATAAGAGATAACACCAAAACTCCCACCATCTCCAAAATTCATATGTTACCTGCTACCATTCCACTTTCATTCAAGTCAACACAAACCCAAAAGAAGTGGCTAAAAATGGGTTGTGGGAACACCTCTTTCATCATCACCCTCTCTACAAGCTAAATTGATGTATACTTTTGTTCCCCAAACATTTTCCTGCCATGGTTGAGCCGCGCAAAGATTCAGAGTCAAGTCACTAGCCAACAAAACTTGTCAAAGTTGATTGAGAGATTAACTAAAAATAGTTATCAATCATCTTTTGAGGAAGGAAAGTTTGGTCAAAGCAACTCTTGTGTCTTCCTTTTATTCTAAGCGAGACCTCCCAAGAGCGGTCACACTTCAAATCCCACAACAAAAGGATAAGAAAGCTCTAAGGGTGAAGAAACATTGCTTGTGTTTTGCTCAAGGTCGATTGGGATTATTGGCGGTGATAGACTCTTGGGTTGGCCTTCGGATTCATTGTCATCAAATTTGTTGTAAGAAACTTACTCAATCTTGTCTTTTTAAAAATTTACTATTTGGGTTGTTAATAAGATTGAGTATTCGATTAAGAAACTAAGTATGTTGTTGTTAATAAAGCGTATGATGCTAGTATATGATAATTTCTCGTGTAAACCTTGGTTGTTGTTGGGTTCTTTTGTTTTGGTTTTGTCGAGTTTATGAATCAAAGAAAACAAAGTTGAGTTTTATAAAAGTTAGACTAAGAACTAGGTGTTCTTGAGGTTATAATCTTTGTGGTTGATAAACAATATATGTTACCTTAGACTTAAGTTGTCATTTGCAAATTGGGTCGGTTTGGTTTTGTTGTCGAGAATGGGAGTTAGAAAAGATAAGTTTTATAGAACCTGCTAATGTCAAATGGTATCAAATCTGGAAACTTATGTTAGTCATGAGATTAAACTTGGTAATGATATGTTGAGTTATTGTCTAATTCGACCAGGAACCCATTTGAATGCTCGTAACCCTTTCCAGTCAACCTCGGTGTTATTCTTTGTGTCGACAAGAGTCTTATGCCAAAGAAACTCACACCAAGTTATGACCTTGTGATAGCTTGAGAAACTAATTACCGTTATTATGAGTACCCGGTGTCTCGGATTTCGACCATGAGTCTTGTGTTAAAATTGTTATGTCCTTCGAGTATAAGAAACCCAAGTCAAGTGTGCTCTTTTGCTAAAGTATATTATGAGTAGTCCATTTTGTCAAGGTCCGTAATGGTAAAATAGTTGACGGAATGGAACCAAGTTGAGTAGTACTCAACTAATATACGATATCGTCACACCTTTGCTAACATTTTTCTAGTTAATGATGTTAGCCAATTTTCGTTCGAAACAAATCTTGTACATGGTCATTTCCCCTTGTTAACTTTTCTTTATTAAGTACATAATCGTCATCTAATAGACATACTTTAGGACTAAGAAAGTGTGTCGACAACCTCATTTTAGTAGTGCCATAGTGATGGAGTCACACTCTCTAGCCAGAGATTCGCTTCACAAGTTGAGTGTGAGCGAACAAGTATGTCTCGAGCCGAGTTGCTCACGTGAAACCTTGAAACAAAATTCATACATGTCAATATAACCTAGTAATGGAATATTAGAAATTTTCCCTAAAATGTGTGAGTAACAATCATTACATCCCTACTGTTGGATCGAGCCAACGCTACACCACCATTGGGCGAAGCCCATTCCTTCATGTAGCTCACCGGACCTGGCCCAAATTCGATTCCCACCATCAGAAACGACGGGCATGACCCATGACGATTCTGAGTATTTGTTTGAGGAATTAAGCGGGTTTACAAAATAAAACAAGAAACATGAAACTAGAAATCGACCATAAAAGCGAACTTAATTGTCATCCATTCGGACCCTTCTACCACATATACGCGTTTAGCGAACAAGTGAAAAATGCAAAAACATGACTACGAAACTAGTGTGAACGTAATCTACTCGAATAAAGTTTACATCAAAGTTTTACGTCAAGCGTACTCGGATAAACACGTATGTCAAGTAATTCACTAGTCAAATTATAAATGTGAAGAACTCAATTTTGTTAAACAAATAAAGACCACTATATTGTTATATCGTTTGATAAATTCGATAGACTTCAAATTTAATTCACATATTTTCTAAATACAATTAGAAAATAAACAAACTAATATTTGCTTTTGACAATACTATTAAGTGTCAACCCAAATGAGTGTATATACATTTTATATACTTACCAATAGAATACCATGCTTTTAGAACCACTCTAATGTCGATAACACCATTATTATGTCAACGTGAAAAGTATATATACTTCGTATAGTTACTAGTAAAACCATTTTAATAATTTTTACAAACTAAAGTTTAGTTTTATTGCAATTATAAAAATAATTGAACTACTTAAGTAAGAGATACTTAAAACAATGAACTAAAACATTGCCCTCCTTATCTAGGTCGCGTGTCGGTGCCGCTTCACAACAATCACTAAATCCCACTTTTGGATTTCATATTTGCTAAGGTGAGTTTTCATAGCCCCTCTTTTACTTGATAAAATGTTTTATACATTTTGGGGTGAGAAAATATGCAAAACCTTTTTATGGACCTAAACTATTGCATGATTAGTATTACGTGGTTTAGCCTAAGCCCTTATGTCCCTAGAGAATGCCCCTTTTTCATGAACCGTCAGTTCCCCATTGGGAAGCGCGTATGTTATAAATAGATCTATTGAGGGTGACTCCTCCGTTCGGTTGGCCATGCTTAGGCCAAGGCGAAACGTATACCATGTCGGAATCGAGTGTCGAGGGACAAAACACTCGCTATGGCCCCCATAGTGTATTATATCTTTTAGCATACAGAAACTGTCGTAGTATCGGTTGCATGAACTTAGAGCTAACGTAATAGACTTTCATCCATATATCATTATAAGATAATGTTTTAAAACAATTTTATGAAATCAAACGGAGTATGTATTCCGTTCTTTATTACTTGTGTTGTGATCTCCGATTTCGTAACATTCCCCTTAACACGTATGCTTCCGCTAAACCAAATTTGGGGGTGTTACAGATTGGTATCAGAGCCAGGTTATAGAGAACTAGGTACATATAAACCCTAAACTATAACTACTTTTTACAAAAACATCATACTACGAGCGCCAGTTGTCGCTTGCCTTACTTGCCATTTTACATAGAGTTCATTTAGACATGACGCATGACATAATGCCTATTTATTAATTCACTACCCATAACTATTATAAATATATTTTTACATATACTTACACATATGCACTGTCTTGTCACAAACCATGTCTTCCCTCACTCTGGAGCCGGATGCGATGACACAATGTGAAGGTTTGTCACTGCGAACGCATCCCGCCCCTTCTCAACTCACTCCCCGACACCGAAACCCGTGCGGGTAGTGTATCAAGTTCACCGGAGGGTACTACCCACACTCCACCGCTCACTTCCAAATCATCACCATTAGCAGTACTGTACCTACCAGTTCCACTACTCCTACACTCTCATCAAGTCACCAAAGAGATCCACTTCTCAGTTGGGAGATACCTGCTAACAAGAAAATCTGTCTCTCTGCATCATCACCATCGTCTTCTGGTACACCACCTCCTAGTGTGTTCGAAGTTGGGGAAACTTCGGAAGCAACCAATGCTAGACCACCAACTCTCGACACAGTTATGGCACGCATAACACGTCATGAGGAACAAATAGAAGAGATGTCGGACCATCTGGGAGTATTACCAGAAGAAAGGATTGAAGGGATTGAAGAAGTGGTGGAAGAACTACAAGCGCTTGGCGAAAAACTCAAGGAATGCTACAACGATGTTGGAACAATACTAGAAGAAACTCGTGAGAAGTTGAACGAAATAATTGCTCGCCTTGAAGACCACATTGAAATGTGTGCTCTGCAAACTCCAGGAGACACCCAGGGACGTCTCACAGAGATTGAAAGTCGGCTGACACGGTTGGAGACCGTCACTACAATAGCATTAACTGAGACAGGGTATCTGGAGGGTGTCGTAGAATTTCAAAGACGTACTACGGAGAGTAGGACAAATGAGGCCAACAAAAAAATTTCCAGGATGGAGGCCCAGCTCATAGAGTTAGAGGAATGGAAGGCAACCCAACAAAGTCAACCCGGGGCAGCACCGGGAAGTGCTTAATTTTCACTTTGCATTGGGTTAGACGTTGTGATGAGTGGCTTCAATAAAAACGCTAGTAGTAGTTTTGTTGTATGACAAACTAGAGCGGGTGATGAACGAATAAGCATAATAAACAACGTCTTGTGAATTATAACCTTATGTTAAACTCACTCCAACCAATCTTTGTTTTCTTAACGTCATCATAATAGACTAAGCCTACGTGATATCCAGTCAATACAACCTAGAAAATACTTAACTGAGAAGTATAACCTGTTGTAACCTTATGGATCTCCACCATGGTCCTCCTACTCATAGAAAACTCATTGTTGTCATTTATTGTGGTTGAAGGAAAATGTTTCCGAAAGTCGAACATGGACACAACCACCATTGAGAAATCATTACCGAACGAATTCTTTGCAAGGATTGCTAACTATCAAGTCAATCACAACATCAACAACATTAGCAGGAAATAGAGAATAAGTTGTTGGTAAGACGCCTACAACACGAAATTTCTCTTACCAAAATTCAGGACCTGTAAACCACCGACATTTGAGGGGGATCAAGGAGCCATAGGTCCGCAAAATGGCTAGAAAGGATAGAGACAATTTTCCACGAACGAGTTGCGGACAATTGTAAGGTCAAGTATGCTACTTGCACCTTTCGACACCAAGCTCTCACATGGTGGGACACTTATGTCCAATTAGTGGGAATAGACGCTGCTTACTCACTTCAGTGGGACACCTTGAAGAAAATGATGATTGCAGAATACTGCTCAAGGAATGAACTGTGAAGGATGGAACAAGAACTCTGTGGACTAACTATGATAGGGAATGACCTCGAAGGGTACACCAACCGCTTTCATGACTCGGCCCACTATGTCCTGATATGATAGGACCTGAGGAAAGGAAAATCGAAGCATACATTTGTGCATTTTCACCTGAAATTCGGAGGAACGTGGTTGCATTCGCACCTACTGTCACTCAAGAAACTACTGGTGCGACTTCTGGATTGACAGAGTCACTGCCCCAAAGCAAAGCAATGGAGTACTGTGGTAACAAGAGGAACTGGGTATGTGATGATGAGGAAGATCAAATGCAACAATCAATCAAGCGCCAATGGACGGCTGTAGTTAGGACTGCTAAAACCAAACGAGGGGTAATGTATGCTGGAACAAAACCCAAGTGCAATATATGCCCATATTACCACTATGGAAAGTGCCCTACACCTTGTGGAGTTTGTAAAGGAATTGGGCATAAGATGGGAGATTGTAACCAACCCTATCGGGAGGCAGTGGTATGCCATTTGTGTGGAATGAAATGTCACGTCAAAAGCAAGTGCCCGGATAGGAAGGATCAGTATGAAGGCAACAACTGTCGAAACAATGTCACGAAGAAGGTGTGAAGGATTATTCGAGCTCCCACGGACACCAAGGAAGAAACTAAGTCGACTAGAGATCTTTGTTTCTAATAAAGCTTAGTTTAAACTTCCAAGTCGTAATCTTAAGAATCTACTTTAAAGTATTTCTCTATGTAACCTTAATGTACTAAACCTTTCCTTGTAATGTATCGCTTGTCCTCATCGTGTTATCTTAATATATGTCTTCTCCATAACCACTTTCACCATATCATTAAGTTTCAACTATCTTATCACGACGAAAGATTTCTCAAGAAGATAAGAAAGTCATCTTGAATATCGACTAGTCTCTCGACAAATTGGTATCGCCCAACGAGATGACTTAGAAAAATCCACATTTCAAAGATTGCGAAGGTATTATTATCAATACCGTTAAGACCAACTCAAACTGTTACCTCGCCAAGAATCACAAATTCAACATTCCATCCCTAACCAGGTTGCCATTGCTTCACACATCTTGGTCAAACGAGCCATAGATCATGTTGACAGAATTGGTCGGCCTAGCAAATCTTATAAACCATCACACCAAAACTTCGCACCTGAACTTTTGCAACATTTCCGCTGACCAAAGAATAAATACACCAAGATTAAGACTATACCGAACAACACGCCACCGGTCCCTAATTATACATAGCCTGATCACCTATGTATAATTCGGGAGGGGTTACGTGCATGGGCATGGTTAAATTCTTGAAATTCTTACCCGGGCATGTTAAAGGAAGTGCTTAACTCACTATCACGAAATAGAAAAAAAAATTCATGTCTATATCTCACGTCGACACCCCACCTTAAAATGCCATACACTTCACATTACACGGAATGGAATAAACCGTGCCACACGAGAAGAAATCTTCTACTAAGGAAAGCGAATGTGAAACGTTTGAATCTTCGACAATGTATTAACTCCCGTGAACACTAGATGCGAGACCGGCGCCTCGGGTATGCCGATTCATACTTAGTATCCTACCACCTACATCGAATCAAGAAAGGAATAGATCATCATACACCCTAGGTCAACCCAACAAGCACCTACACCCATCGTGCAAGGAAAAATCATGTGATACACCTATTTTAGACATATCGGAGTATAACAGACTCTACTGTTTAAAGGAGACGCTTCACACCAGAACTGAAAGCTATCCTGATCCAAAGAGGAAAATAATGGTATAGAATACTCAACACCCAAAGATTCATGAGGAGCACTATGCAGTGCACAGATTAGAGTTAGGACCTAACATGATCACACTAGGAAAACCTAGGAATGTTATCCTTACTACATCAAGGGAGTACAGTGTACACCGACCACAAGGTCCTACGGAATGTACAGAAACAAAAAGAAATTGACCATGTGACGACACCAATAATTGGAGCCGTAACGTAAGTTCAATTACAACATTCGTACTCACCCAGGGCAAAACAGTCATAACCACATATACTCTAAGCAACACCTAGCAAACTAAACCTTTTAAAGCCAGATCATTGGGGAAACGAAAGATCTAGTTCGCCCCTTCCATTTAAAGTCTTGAAGATCAAGTAGTATCACTCAAAGGAAGAATCGACTAAATAAAACTCTTACAACATACCTGAAAGTGAAATGGAGTTGAAAAAGGGCAAAGGGAATCTTATCCCCAAGAACCAACGTTGAGACCCACACCATGAAGGGATTTGTAATCCTATCATGTGTAAACCTCATTAAGGCCAGGAGTAATACTCATATAGTGTCCGACAAGACACACCTTGATCTAGAAAACGATTAGGTACCAAACATGAAGGTCGGTGTTTGACCTATGTCAAACAATACTTAACATGTTCGAAAAGAAAATTTTAAACCATCAGAAACCATCAAACCCACCTGTACAAACCAAAATTTCCAGATAGAAATGGGAATGCATAACAATGGAACTCTAGTACCAAGTCACCAAAGACCTTTATCAACTATAACACTACTTGGGTAATAATTGATCATCTCACCAAATCCACCTACCACTACCAAACAAAGAGGACGACAACCTGGAAAAACTTACACGGTTTACTTGAAGCAAAGCGCTACGAGTCATAGCGTTTCAATTCTCATTATTCCAAATAGCGATAACCATTCACATCGAACTTCAAGACCACTCCAAAGTTCTTGAGGATCCATCTGAAATGGGTACCACTACCGTCTTCCGATTTGTGGTCTAAATGAAAGGCCCAATCAAGCTATAGAAGTTATACTTCAAACATGAGTAACATGTTTTGAAAGGTGAATAGAGTAGGCAAATTGCCTTAACCAAATCCCCTTGTAACAAAAGGCCACCTCATAAGGCACCGCATGGTCAAAAGCGCAAATCAATCGTGTTCCGAACAGGGACCGGCAAGGAACCAGACCAATGGCTCCAAGCTTCTATCGAGAACCATCGATAATAGTATGCGGAATCAGAGGTCGAGTGCAAACAACTGTGATTGTCAAGTCAACGAGAAAAGTTAGGTTGAGGTGTCACCTCAGAAAAGCATGAACCATTTTAACAGAACGCAAAGGGGCAATACCTTATTTCGTAAGATTAATCTAATCCTCTCCAAGATCGAGCTGGTAGTTACCAACTCAGATTACCATCAGGACTATACGTCATGCACAAATATTCTAGTACGAACAACTCGAAGAGCCACCCTTCCATATTAGGGAATTGTAACGCCATGGAAAGGCGTAATCCGTTTTGGAAAACGTGAAAAGTTAAATCCTCGTCGCATCGGACCTTTCAAAATTCTCATAAGAATCGGCCGATAGCCTACCGACTTCAATTACCACAAGAACCCAACTCTAAGCATAACGTGTTCCACATATGCAACTCAAGAAATGTCTTTCCAACGAAACCCCGTCCATTCCATTTGAAGAAATTCAAATCGACGAAAGGTTGAATTTCGTAGAAATCCATTGAAATTATGGATCGAGATCGAACGCTTAAGCAAAGTCGTATTCCTATCGTTAAGGTCTCATGAAACTCCCAAAGAGGTCCGAATACATGTGGGAGCGTGAAGATGAACCCAGCGTAAATACCGCATCTTTTCACAACTTGACAAGTAACTCTAACGAAAACCGAGGACGGTTTTCCTTCTAAGGCGGGGAGGATGTGACACATGGTAAATTTTTACTCAAATTTAACTAATAAATGATAATTCATTATTAATAAACCTAGTCATTAAGCATGCATAAGCTTTACCTGATCATTTGAGTAGATAACTCGCATACAGTAGCCTATTGCATCACTTTTTCATTCATCTCATTTTATGAATATTTCATTTTGTCTTACGATTTAATTGTAAGACGAGAGGTTATCTCGTTTTCCTCGATGACCGGCCGCTACAGCGTGCATCGACATCGTGATAAGGGCAAACAAAATAAATAATAAACTCACGTAATGGAAAAATATTACCCGGACAATAATATCTCAGAAATGTATCCGTAAGTTGCTACATCGTAAAAGTTATCGAACATTAATACATCAGTCAAGGTTTTAATTCGCGGGACACAAAAATATTTAACACAACTCTCACTTTAAATTATAACATTTATTAATACAGGTTTATCACTTTACAAACTAAAAATACTTATGCAACTTAACCCTTTTTACTAACATTTTAAATAAACCTATACAAAATTTAAGTAAACATTATCTTTTCTTTTCTTGGATTATCCGCCCCCTCCCCACCTTCACTTTTGTCGTGTCCTGTACTCACCATACCCACGCTTTTTCTTCCCCAAATAAGAGATAACACCAAAACTCCCACCATCTCCAAAAGTCATATGTTACCTGCTACCATTCCACTTTCATTCAAGTCAACACAAACCCAAAAGAAGTGGCTAAAAATGGGTTGTGGGAACACCACTTTCATCATCACCCTCTCTACAAGCTAAATTGATGTATACTTTTGTTCCCCAAACATTTTCCTGCCATGGTTGAGCCACGCAAAGATTCAGAGTCAAGTAACTAGCCAAAAAAACTTGTCAAAGTTGATTGAGAGATTAACTAAAAATAGTTATCAATCATCTTTTGAGGAAGGAAAGTGATTCGTGCTAAACAGTCAAGTCAAACAGACTTGAAACAGCTCAGACACAAATACAATTAAGTCCTGGAGAATAGATTGAATTCCCGGGTCGTTAAGTCCCAAGGAGACTGATGGTGTGTTAAACACAAACTCGAGGATAGAATGATCACTAAGGATAGTGATCCGTAAAGTTTTGATTAGAAATATTACACTCACCGATTGATTTGGAATAGAATTGAGTATGATTTGGAAGCACAACAACCAGATCAAAGAAACGTAAACGTAAGTTTTAAAAACTACGTCACGCACAAAATAAAAAGTGAAAGCTAAGAAATAAAAGGCCTAAAATATGAAAATAACATTTTGGAATCCTAAAATAAAAGAAAATTATTAGAAAAGAAAATTATTTTTAACACTATTTAATTAATTATTTTAATTAAAAACTATTTTAACTATTTAATAAATACTCTAAATTAGAAGAAAATACAAAATAAGGCTAGAAAAATAAACTTATGATTCTGAAAAATCTAAAATACTATAAAACTAATTTTAAAACTAAAAATATATTTTTCACACTTTTATCTAATTATTACTAATTAATTATTATTTAAAATACACTTAAATACTAGAAAATAGAAAATAAACTTGGAAAAATAAAATTTTAACTTTGAAAATCTAAAATATGATAAAACTAATTTTAAAACAGAAAAGATATTTTTATGCTTTTTAAATATTTATTACTAATTAATTACTATTTTTAACTAATTAAAATTATAATAAATACTAAAAGATATAGAAAATCTGAAACTTTTCTAAAAATCCTATATGATAACAGAAACCTAAGAAAAGAGAAAAACAAGTTTTGCTTATTAAAAGTTGAAAAGAAAAATCAAAAGCTAAAAATCTTAAATAAACGCTATCACTATTTTTATATTGATGTTTTGTGAATTTTATTTTGAAAACTACTTAAATACTAATAATATGAAACTTTAATAAAGACAAAAAATTTACAAAACTCAAATAAGCTGTTTTGATGAGCTTATGATCCAACAGTGGCCTATATGAGCTTATTTGGGTGAAATAAGCTCAAACAAGCTTGTACATCAAACAAAAGCTCAAAGTAGATGTGAACAAGCTATAGGAACAGAAATGAAGCTAAAAGATACCAAGTAGCACTCTAAAAGCTATGAACAAACAAATAAGCACTTGGCTTTGAAACAAATGGGACAATCTCAAGCCCTTAGCGCCTCTAGCTAATAAGCTCAAAGTGAAATCTTGAGCTTGACAACTCAAGAGGACCAGGTTGGCTTTCCAAAGAACCAGAGAACAAGAGATTTGGAGCACTAATAAGCTCTATGAAGGCTTATCAAAATGAGCTTAACCACTGTCTGTGATGTGAATATGAAACAGTGCTCAATAAGCTAACTAAAAAGCACTCAAAAGTCAAAAACCAAGAACTAACATTTTGTATTTTCTTTAGCAACTAGACTATAATACCTCCAAAGCTTATAATCGAATCTCTTTAATAAACCCACGGTGAAATTCCAAGTTTTAATCAAAACGACCCATCGAGATTTTGACTTTTTGTAACAAGTAAAAGTTGACCAAAGTGGATTTTGATCTGACTTTAAGCACTTAATATGTTATGTTAAGATGAACTAAGGCTGATTTGAGCAAGATTATCAACTTTTTAACACAAAATGATGATCATAGATCATAAACTCTCAACAGTGACTGCACCACTTAAGATCAAATGCATTTTTGACTTTTATCCAAAGAAGTGTTGGTTTTCTTGACTTGTTTAAGTTAATAGGCACTAAAGTGACATAAACCAAAGACTTTTACTGTCTAAAACTCTTTTGATCACAATCAAATGCACTAAAACAAACACCCTTATATGACCGTCTTAGAACTTTTTTCAAAACAACTCACAAATATGAAACATGAACTTGATTTCAAACCTTACAAGATCAATATATGAGACTAAAGGACATGATCCAACAAGCTAACCTCATAAAACAAGACTTATGATTATGCGATTTCATCGTCCAAATAAGGTTTTTGCAAAATACAAATTTAAGTAAACAACCTATTGATTTTAATGATCAAACATACTAAATTATAACTAATTAACACAAAGATACGTAAATTTAAGCTAAAGAACAACTATAATAGTAAAATGCCAAAATAATCAAAAGAGCTTACAAAAGCTTCCAAGCTTAAACTTTAGAACCGGGACTCGAAACCAATTCCTATAGCTTCCCAAGAAGCACTATACCAAGGCCATCCAAGATACACCTTGCTCCAGCTGTGAACACTTCCTTAGAACCCTTTTTTATTTTTTCACTAATTATTTGTATTTTTGGTGAATTTTCTATTTTTGAAGCTAAACTGAATTTTATTGTTTCTAATAGCTTATAAAAGCTATATGGGAGCTTATGTGACCTATATCAATCCATACAAACTACTGAAAACAACCTTTGATCCAATTTGAGATTTTGCATAAATATGAGAAATTGCATAAACTGAAATACACTTTGATACTTGAATTAAAGTTTCACAGAGGCTTTATTATAACAGAATAACTTGAAATACAAAGTTTTAAGCTTAAAACATAAACCGAAATTGAAAATTAACTAAACGACTTGAAAATAAATATTAAACTAGATACTTCTTTTACAATACATATCTCTCCTTTATAGACTTTTCCACATTCTCGATAACCTCTGAATGTATCCCACCAACATTTAGCCATTGGATCTCTCAAATTAATCAAACCATACATGTGTCTTTTTGGCGCCATTTTTCCACTTAGCGTGTTTGAGCTTTAATTGGGTTTGGTTGAGATAATTAAAGAATTTGGAGTTTATAAGAGGTGGAGGGACATGGTATGGGAGGAGGGTTGAAAGAGAGGAAAACCACGACCGGTATTGGGTTTCGGTGTTGGGAGAGACAAGTATAAAGTTGTTGGGCGGTTTTGGATTATTTGACTTTCGTTGACCGTGGTATTAATAACACGGAGAGGTCAAAAAGGTGGCCGGGTTCTTTTTCAAACCGACCAGGTCAAGGGTCAGGAGGGTCAAGAGGTGTATTGATTGGGCTTGGATAATTTATAAGGTGTCCGTTTGGTTTAATTATTAAACAAGGACCAAAAATGCAATTCACCCAAACTTCAAGGATCGAAAGTGATATTTTCCAATGCTCCCATAAGGACCAATCATGACAAACTTTGATAGAACAAGGGCCCTTTTGCATAAAATCCATTTTCAAAGGTCCAAGGACTATTTTGTAAATTTCAAAGTTTGAGGACCTTTCGCCAATTGACCAAAGAATCATTCAAGGATCATTTTAAACAACTTAGAATACTTCAAGGACCTTGAATGATAAATTTCCACATTTTTGAATTCCAGGACTAGATTTGACAACTTTTAAAACTTGGGGACTAAAGCGCCAATTTTGCAAACTTTATACATTTTTCATCCGATTTTGATATTTTTGCATTTAAAACAGATAAAACACTAATTTGTGATATTTTGATCATTTTGATGTGTTTCGGCGTTTCGGATGAATTTGCGGTTTAGATTATACAAAATGATGAGTATTTAGACACTCATCGAAAGTTTGGTCAAAGGCAACTCTTGTCTTCCTTTTTATTCCTAGCGAGACCTCCCAAGAGAGTCACACTTCAAATCCCACCACAAAAGGATAAGAAAGCTCTAAGGAGTGAAGAAACATTGCTTGTGTTTTGCTCGAGGTCGATTGGGATTATTGGCGGTGATAGACTCTTGGGTTGGCCTCTGATTCATTGTCATCAAATTTGTTGTAAGAAACTTACTCAATCTTGTCTTGTTAAAAATTTACTATTTGGGTTGTTAATAAGATTGAGTATTCGATTATGAAACTAAGTATGTTGTTGTTAATAAAGCGTATGATGCTAGTATATGATAATTTCTCGTGTAAACCTTGGTTGTTGTTGGGTTCTTTTGTTTTGGTTTTGTCGAGTTTATGAATCAAAGAAAACAAAGTTGAGTTTTATAAAAGTTAGACTAAGAACTAGTTGTTCTTGAGGTTATAATCTTTGTGGTTGATAAACAATCTATGTTATTTTAGACTTAAGTTGTCATTTGCAAATTGGGTCGGTTTGGTTTTGCTGTCGAGAATGGGAGTTAGAAAAGATAAGTTTTATAGAACCTGCTAATGTCAAATGGTATCAAATCGAAACTTATGTTAGTCATGAGATTAAACTTGGTAATGATATGTTGAGTTATTGTCTAATTCGACTAGGAACCCATTTCAATGTCAGAACCCTTTCCAATCAACCTCGGTGTTATTCTTTGTGTCGACAAGAGTCTTATGCCAAAGAAACTCACACCAAGTTATGACCTTGTGATAGCTCGAGAGAACCGATTATCGTTATTATGAGTGCAGGTGTCTCGGATTTCGACCATGAGTCTTGTGTTAAAATTGTTATGTCCTTCGAGTATAAGAAACCCAAGTCAAGTGTGCTCTTTGCTAAAGTATATTATGAGTAGTCCATTTTGTCAAGGTCCGTAATGGTAAAATAGTTGACGAATGGAACCAAGTTGAGTAGTACTCAACTAATATACGATATCGTCACACCTTTGCTAACATTTTTCTAGTTAATGATGTTAGCCAATTTTCGTTCGAAACAAGTCTTGTACATGGTCATTTCCCCTTGTTAACTTGTCTTTATTAAGTACATAATCGTCATCTAATAGACATACTTTAGGACTAAGAAAGTGTGTCGAAAACCTCATTTTAGTAGTGCCATAGTGATGGAGTCACACTCTCTAGCCGAGAGATTCGGCTTCACAAGTTGGAGTGTGAACGAACAAGTATGTCTCGAGCCGAGTTGCTCACGTGAAACCTTGAAACAAAATTCATACATGTCAATATAACCTAGTAATGGAATATTAGAAATTTTCCCTAAAATGTGTGAGTAACAATCATTACATCCCTACATTGGATCGTGCCAACGCCTACACCACCATTGGGCCGAAGCCCATTCCTTCATGTAGCTCACTTCGGGCCCTGGCCCAAATTCAGTTTCCCCACCACTGTAAACGACGGGCCGCAGCCCATGACAGTTACGGAGTATTTGTTTGAGGAATTAAACGGGTTCACAAAATAAAACAAGAAACATGAAACTAGAAATCGACCATAAAACCGAACTTAATTGTCATCCATTCGGACCCTTCTACCACATATACGCGTTTAAGCGAACAAGTGAAAAAATGCAAAACATGACTACGAAACTAGTGTGAAAACGTAATCTACTCGAATAAAGTTTACATCAAAGTTTTACGTCAAACGTACTCGGATAAACACGTATATGTCAAGTAATTCACTAGTCAAATTATAAATGTGAAGAACTCAATTTTTGTTAAACAAATAAAGACCACTATATTGTTATATCGTTTGATAAATTCGATAGACTTCAAATTTAATTCACATATTTTCTAAATACAATTAGAAAAATAAACAAACTAACATTTGCTAAGGTGAGTTTTCATAGCCCTCTTTTACTTGATAAACTGTTTTATATATTTTGGGGTGAGAAAATATGCAAACCTTTTATGGACCTAAACTATTGCATGATTACTATTACGTGGTTTAGCCTAAGCCCTTATGTCCCTAGAGAATGCCCTTTTCATGAACCGCCGGTTCCCATTGGGAGCGAATGTTATAAATAGATCTATTGAGGTGACTCCTCCATTCGGTTGGCCATGCTTAGGCCAAGGCGAAACGATACCATGTCGAATCGAGTGTTGAGGACAAAACACTCGCTATGGGCCCCATATTGTATGATATCTTTTAGCATACTGACTGCCGCATGATGTCGGTTGCATGAACTTAGAGCTAACGTAATAGACTTTCATCCATATATCATTATATTCTCGATAATGATTATATGTCTTTAACTTTGGTCCAATCCTACTGTTTTAATTTAAACCTATGAACTCACCAGCTTTTAGCTGACCTTTTTAGCATATTTTCTCAGGTGCATAATTTGTGATCATGGATGCAAGGCAAGAGGTGGTAAATGGTCGTAGTAATATCTAAAGAAGTGTTTTTACACATAATGATGCTTATAAATTGGGACCACTGAACTTATGGGATGTGGCCATTTTATCCAAACAATGTTATAAGATAATGTTTTAAAACAATTTTATGAAATCAAGCGGAGTATGTATTCGTTCTTTATTACTTGTGTTGTGATCTCGATTTCGTAACATTCCCTTAACACGTGCTGCTCGCTTAAACCAAATTTGGGGAGTTACTGATTGGTATCGAGCAGTTATAGAGAACTAGGTACATATAAACCCTAAACTATAACTACTTTTTACAAAACATCATACTACGACCGTCGGGTTGCGCTTGCCTTACTTGCCATTTTACTTAGAGTTCATTTAGACATGACCGCATGACATAATGCCTATTTATTAATTCACTACCCATAACTATTATAAATATATTTTTACATATAATTACACATATGCACCGTCTTGTCACGGACCATGTCTTCCCTCACTCGGAGTCGGATGCGATGACACAATGAAGGTTTGTCACTGCCGACGCATCCCAACCCCTTCTCAACTCACTCCTCGACACCGGAAACCCGTGCGGGCAGTGTATCAAGTTCACCAGAGGGTACTACCCACACCCACCGCTCACTTCCAAATCATCACCACTATCGATCTGTACCTACCGGTTCCACTACTCCTACACTCTCACCAAGTCACCAAAGAGATCCACTTCTCGGTTGGGAGATACACCTAACAAGAAAATCGTCTCTGCATCATTACCATCGTCTTACGGTACACCACCTCCTGGTGTGTTCAAGTTGGGGAAACTTTAGGCGACCAATGCTAGACCACCAACTCTCGACACGGTTATAGCACGATAACACGTCATGAGGAACAAATAGAAGAGATGTCGGACCATCTGGGAGTATTACCAGAAGAAAGGATTGAAGGGATTGAAGAAGTGGTGGAAGAACTACAAACGCTTGGCGAAAAACTCAAGGAATGCTACAACGATGTTGGAACAGTACTAGAAGGAACTCGTGAGAAGTTGAACGAAATAATTGCTCTCCTTGAAGACCACATTGAAATGTGTGCTCTGCAAACTCCAGGAGACACCCAGGGACGTCTCACAGAGATTGAAAGTCGGCTGACACGGTTGGAGACCGTCACTACAATAGCATTAACTGAGACAGGGTATCTGGAGGATGTTGTAGAATTTCAAAGACGTACTACGGAGAGTAGGACAAATGAGGCCAACAACAAATTTGCCAGGATGGAGGCCCAGCTCAGAGAGTTAGAGGAATGGAAGGCAACCCAACAAAGTCAACCGGGCAAGACCCGGAGTGCTAATTTTCACTTTGCATTGGGTTAGACGTTGTGATGAGTGGCTTCAATAAAAACGCTAGTAGTAGTTTTGTTGTATGACAAACTAGGCGGGTCAATGAGCGCGTGTTATGTATCGCCTATGAGCCGTGAATCTTCATAGAATGTAATCGAGCTTATGGTGATGAACGACTATGCATAATAAGCAACGTCTTGTGAATTATAACCTTATGTTAAACTCACTCCAACCAATCTCTGTTTTCTTAACATCATCATAATAGACTAAGCCTACATGATATCCAGTCAATACAACATAGAAAATACTTAACTGAGAAGTAGAACCTGTTGTAACCTTATGGATCTCCACCATGGTCCTCATACTCATAGAAAACTCATTGTTGTCATTTATTGTGGTTGAAGGAAAATGTTTCCAGTAAAGCTGAACATGGACACAACCACCATTGAGAAATATGTTACCGAACGAATTGCTGCAAGGATTGCTAACTATAAAGTCAATCACAACATCAACAACATTAGCCGTGGAAATAGAAGAAGTTGTTGGTAAGACGCCTACAACACAAAATTTCTCTTACCAAGAATTCGAGGAACGTAAACCACCCGAGATTTGAGGGATCCAAGGAGCCATAGGTCCGCAAAATGGCTAGAAAGGATAGAGACAATTTTCATGACGAGTTGCGCGGACAATTGTGAGGTCAAGTATGCTACTTGCACCTTCGACACCAAGCCCTCGCATGGTGGGACACTTATGTCCATTAGTGGGAATAGGCGTTGCTTACTCACTCTGGTGGGACACCTCAAGAAAATGATGATTGCGAAGAATCGCTCGAGGAATGAACTGAAGGATGGAACAAGAACTCGTGGACTAACTATGATAGGGAATGACCTCGAAGGGTACACCAACTGCTTTCTCGAATCGCCCACTATGTCTCGATATGATAGGACACGAGGAAAGGAAACTCAAGCATACATTTGTGCATTTTCACCGAAATTGGAGGAACGTGGTTGCATTCGCACTCACCGTCACTCAAGAAACTCTTGGTGCGACTTACGGATTGATGTCACTACCCTAAAAGCAAAGCAATGGAGTCTTGTGGTAACAAGAGGCGGGTATGTGATGATGAGGAAGATCAAATGCAACAATCAATCAAGCACCAATGGACGGTGAAGTTAGGATCATTGAAACCAAACGGGGGTAATGTATGCTGGAACAAAACCCAAGTGCAATATATGCCCATATTACCACTATGGAAAGTGCCCTACACCTTGTGGATTTTGTAAAGGAATTGGGTGTAAATGGGAGATTGTAAGCAACCCTATCGGGAGGCAGTGGTATGCCATGGGTGTGGAATGAAAGGTCACGTCAAAAGCAAGTGCCCGGATAAGAAGGATCAGTATGAAGGCAACAAATGTCGAAACGATTTCCTGAAGAAGGTGTGAAGGATTATTCAGGCTCCCAACGGACACCAAGGAAGAAACTAAGTCAGCTAGAGATGTTGTTTGTAATAAAACTTAGTTTAAACTTCCAAGTCGTAGTCTTAAGAATTTACTTTAAAGTATTTCTCTATGTAACCTTAATGTACTAAACCTTTCCTTGTAATGTATCGCTTGTCCTCATCGTGTTATCTTAATATGTCTTCTCCATAACCACTTTCACCATATCATTAAGGATTTCAACTATCTTATCATGGCGAAAGGATTTCTCACGAAGATAAAGAAAGTCATCTTGGATATCGACTAGTCTCTCTCGACAAATTGGTATCGCTAACGAGATGACTTAGAAAATCCACATTTCAAAGATTGCGAAAGTATTATTATCAACACGTTAAGACCAACTCAAACTGTTACCTCGCCAAGAATCACAAATTCAACATTCCATCCCTAAACAGGTTGCCATTGCTTCACACATCTTGGTCAAACGAGCCATAGATCATGTTGACAGAATTGGTCGGCCTAGAAAATCTTATAAACCATCACACCAAAATTTCGCACCTGAACTTTTGCAACTTTTCCGCTGACCAAAGAATAAATACACAAAGATTAAGACTATACCGAACAACACGCCATCGGTCCCCAATTATACATAGCGATCACCTATGTATAATTCGGGAGGAATTACGTGCACCCGCATGGTTAAATTCTTGAAATTCTTACCGGTCATGTTAAAGGAAGTGCTTAACTCACTATCGCGAAATAGAAAAAAAAATTCATGTCTATATCTCACGTCGACACCCCACCTTAAATGCCATACACTTCACATTACACGGAATGGAATAAATCGTGCCACACGAGAGAAGAAATCTTCTACTAAGGAAAGCGAATGTGAAGCGTTTGAATCTTGACAATGAATTAACTCCCGTAGAACACTAGATCAGGTAGCGCCTCGGGTATGCCGATTCATACTTAGTATCCTACCACCTACCCGAATCAAGAAAGGAATAGATCATCATACACCTAGGTCAACCCAACAAGCACCTACACACCTGTGCAAGTAAAAATCATGTGATACACCTATTTTAGACATATCGAGACATAACAGAGACTCTGGTTTAAAGGAGACGCCGCACCGAATCGAAAGCTATCACGATCCAAAGAGGAAAATAATGGTATAGAATACTCACCAAATCCACCTACCTCTACCAAACAAAGAGGACGGCAACCTAGACAAACTTACACGGTTTGCTTGAAGCAAAGCTCTACGAGTCATAGCTTTTCAATTCTCATTATTCCAAATAGCGATAACCATTCACATCGAACTTTCGAAGACCACTCCAAAGTTCTTGAGGATCCATCTGGAAATGGGTACCACCTACCGTCTTCCGATTAGTGGACTAAATGAAAGGCCCACTCAAGCTATAGAAGTTATACTTCAAACATGAGTAACATGTTTTGAAAGGTGAATAGAGTAGGCAAATTTCCTAACCAAGTCCCTTGTAACAAAAGGCCACCTCATAAGGCACCGCATGGTCAAAAGCGCAAATCAATCATGTTCGAGCGAGGGACCGACAGGAACCGACCAATGGCTCCAAGCTTCTATCGAGAACCATTGATAATAGTATGCGGAATCGGAGGTCGAGTGCAAACAAGCTGTGATTGTCAAGGTCAATAAACATAGGACTAAATGTCGCAAGTTCAAGTCGACGAGAAAGGATGGGTTGGTGTCACCTCGAGAAAAGCATGAACCATTTTAACGAGCATAAAGGGGCAATACCTTATTTACGTAAGATTAATCGATCCTCTCAAGATCGGTGGTAGTTACCAACTTAGATTACCATCGGGACTATCGTCATGCACAAATATTCCGGTGACAAACAACTCAAGAGCCACCCTTCCATATTGGGGAATTGTAACGCCATGGAAAGGCGTAATCCGTTTTGGAAAACGGGAAAAGTTAAATCCTGTCAGCATCGGACCTTTCAAAATTCTCATAAGAATCGGGCGATAGCCTCTGACTTCAATTACCACAAGAACCCAACTCTAAGCATAACGTGTTTTGATCTGTGCCAAACAGTCAAGTCTAATCACACAAGCTAGCCACTTGTGAATGGCTAACCGTAATAGACTTAAAACTGCTTAAAACACAAATACAATGAAGTCCTGGAGAATATAGTGAATTCCCGGGTCGTTTAGTCCCACGGAGACTCAATGGTGTGCAAACACTTGATCAGACGATAGAATGATCACTAAGGATAGTGATCGGAAAGGATTTGGATTGAATATTACACTACTGAAAAAGTTTATAAAATAAAGCGACTTAAATACAAATTAAGAAAATTAAAAAGATAAAATATATTAAATAAACGCGATCACTATATTTAAAGCGATGAACGTTGTAAAACTTAAAACTTACGTTTAAATTAAAAACTACGTAACGTACAAAATAAAACGTGAAAATAAAGAAGGAAAATACCTATGTATATAGAAAATACATTTTTACAATCCTAATTATATAAGAAAATTATTAGAAAAAGAAAATTATTTTTAAAACTATTTATCTAATTATTATTAATTAAAAACTAATTTAACTATTTAATAAATACTCTAAAATAAAAGAAAATACAAAATAAGGTTAGAAAAATAAAATTAAGACTTAGGAAAATCTAAAATATTATAAAACTAATTTTAAAACTGAAAATATATTTTTTAGACTTTTTATATATTTATTATTAATTAATTACTATTTAAAACTAATTAAAATGCTAGAAAATACTTTTTAAGCTAAGAAAATTATGGAAAAATACTTTTTAGGCTTTTTATATTTATCTAAACTTAAGAAAAATGAAAAATTATTTTTTTGAACCTTTTCTTAATTTTTTGTATTTAAAGCTATTTAAAAATGCTTAAAAACTAATTTAAAACAAGAAAAATAGCAAACAAGCTAGGAAAAATCTGAAAATTTCAGGAAAAGTCTAAAATAATATTAGGAATAAAGGAAAAATATAAAAACAAGGTGCTATATGGAGGAATTAGGAACTGAAGTGCAAAGTGCTTTTGAAATAAGCACTTGGATAAGCAAATGGAAACCTAAGACCACCCACTGAAAACAGGGACTTGAATAAGCTAAAAGAACTAGATTGCAACAAATCTCAACTGCTTATAACCTCTGAAATGCAAGATACCAAGTTTTGAGGTTTTGAGCAAATGAGCTAAAACAGTTAAAGGGGTACCAAGTTTGAGCTTATGCACAAGCTTCAAAATAAGCTGAATATGAAAAACAGATATGGGACTCTATACTAGACCTGGGTAGGTATCTGCAAACCAAAGTACAGACCTAGAGAAGCTAAAATGAGCTTAATGCAAACCTTACAAAAGCTGCTGACAAGCCTGCGGCTTTTAATGCTCTACTGAGCATTCACCACCATTTGACAAGCTCTTATGAGGCTTAAGAAAATTCACAAAATTATGAAAAATAACAACAAGAAACTAGAGTAGTTGAACTTTTAAGAGCCATAAGTTTCTCTTGATTTGGCTCGAAATGAGCTCAAGAAAATTCTTCCTATTTGAGCTCAAACGAGTTTTGCAAGTTGACTTTTTAGCGGTTTAGAAAAATTGACCAAAATGAAATTTGAAGCTATTCTTAGAACTGAATATGATGTTACTAGATGAAATAACACTAATACAAGCTTTGCCTATGAATATTAAACACAAAACAACCTTTTGATTTTGTAAAACTCTATGATTAAGTGATTAGGACGTTGAATTTGTGATTTTGACTTAAAGTGTTTACAAGCTCAAAGTTGAGACAGATAAGAGTCAATATGGACTAAACAGACCTAAAACAACAAAAGTGAATCACTGAATAATCCTCTAGGACAGAATTGACAGCAGTTCCAAACACACCTTCAAGGACTGATTTGCAATCAAGTCTAAACTAAACACTAATCCAGCCAAAACAAATGATCAAACTAAGTTCTCATGACCATATTACAACTATATAAACACATTTTACACTAATGGTGACCACAGTTACAAGTACCACAAAAACTGCAAATAGACTTGAAATTGAAAATGAGATTTCTTACTTACATGTATCCAACTAGTATGCAGGCTAAAACCAAGATCCACAACCACTATGCTAAACCATTTCAACCCATATCAAGGCTGCATCATCCCAATGTCCATCTCCATTGCCAAATGCACCCATTTTGACTTTCATTGACCAAGTAACACATTTTCTTGAAAATGAATTGTGAGCTTATAAAAGTTATGAGAAGCTTGTTTAAGCTTGTTTTAACTTAAAAGTCGACTACTAAGAGCCCGAACATAGGAATTGAAACCGAGATTATCAACAAGAAACTTAAAACTAGGAATCTATATAAAAGGCTTGGATTGATGTTCAAAACACATTACAAGGATGTTATAACTTAAAGTTAATACAGAAAAACTGAAATTACAACATTTTTATTTAAACTAAAACATTTATAAAGAAAACGACATTAAAGAAAATTTAAAACTAACTAACTACTCTTTCCTCCTCTTCTCTTGCCTCTTTTTATATTCCAAACTTCTTCCACATGTACTCTGAATCTATCCCACCAAAATCTAGCCATTGGATCTTTGAAATGCATCAAAACCGTCCACTTGTAAAATTTGGCGCCAAATTCTTCTTTGAGCAGGTTTGAGGAATTAATGGGTTTGGTTGAGTCAATTAAAGGTTTTGTTGTTTAGAGGAGGTGGAGGGGACATAGTATGGGGGGTTGAGAAAAAGGAGGGAAAACCAGGACTGGTTTTGGTGTTTCAAGGGTTGGAGAGGTGGTGCTACAGTAGCAGGCGGTTTTCTTCTTTGTTTGACTTTATTTGACCACTGGGTGATATCAAAGGGGCCGGTCAAGGGATTGGGCCACTATTGGGTTGGGGCTTTGGATTGGGTTTGATATATTTGATAAGGTCCGGTTGGTTTAAGTAGATAACAGGACCAAAGTGTAACTTCTCCAAACTTGAGGACTCATCATGATACTTTTCAAAACTTATCACAAGGACCATACTTGACAAACATTGATAAAACAAGGATCCTTTTGCATAAAATTCATTTTAAAAGGTCCAAGGACTAATTTTGCAATTTTCCAAAGTTTGAGGACCTTTCTTGCCAATTGACCAAAGAATCATTCAAGGATCATTTTTACAACTTAGAATACTTGTGGACCTTGAATGATAAAATTCCACATTTTGAATTCCAGGGACTAGATTTGACAACTTTTAAAACTTGGGGACTAAAGCGCCAATTTTGCAAACTTTATACATTTTTCATCGATTTTGATATTTTTGCATTTAAAACACATAAAACACGATTTGTGATATTTTGATCATTTTGATGTGTTTCCGAGTGTTTTCGGATGATTTTGCGCTTTAGATTGTATAAAAATGATGAGTATTTGAGCACTCATCAATCCCCATACTAAGATATTGCTAGTCCTAGCAATGATTTGAAATTTTAATGGATTTTAAAACTCTTTACCAAAAGCCATCACTTACGGAGTAGCCAAATGTTTCATTCAGTAAGAACCATGATACACTAATAACCATGTGATTTTGAGCAAACCACTAGCTTTCAACGGATTTGATTTTGTCTTTACCGTGCCGCACCCATCCGGACTAGCCAACTCTTAGATAAATTATCGAATTATCTTTGGTGAGTGAATACCAATTATGGTTTTCCATCGCCTTTACCACAAGCCATAATCTTGCAACTAGCCAACTCTTCACTTTTTAGGATATGGTGAGCTAAAACCATACAATTTTGGGCAAATTGCAAGCCATATAAACGGATTTGATATATCTTTACCAAGAGCCGTTTGCTCTGGATTAGCCAATCCTTTTGTCTTCTGACATGGCGGATCGATAACAAGTGAGTAAGTGTAAAACACTTACTCCAAAAAAAATTTTGGCCAAAAGCGGGAATTGGGTGGATAATATATGACAAAATTAGCGAGAATTCCCCACACTTAGAAATGAATATTGCCCTCAATATTCAAAGTACTGCAGTTATGCGAAACAAAAAACGTAAAAGGAAATACTACGGCCATTATTTGAAAGATTTTTTTTTTTTTTTTTTTTATATATAGAGATATATATATAACATGTGGGCATCACCCCACACTTAGGTGGTAGAAAGGGGTAAGAAGTCGAAATATGGGTGAAAACCCATATGGTGTGTGCTTCTTGTTTTTGGTTTCCGAGTCGCTAGCTTGACTCGACCCGCATTAATTTGTTCATGGGAAGCAAAGTGGAAGAAACAATCTCCATCGGACTTTCATTCAAGATGTTTGGACAAACATATGAAACACGTGAAAGTTCCACACCGATGAGATATATAGACGAGACCCGACTCACGATGATAAATGAAAATGCGGGGGTCAAAGATAGTGTCCTCACTCCCGAAGGAGTGAAGAAGAGAGAAGTCACCGAGTAGGTGAAGAAAGAAGGAAAATCATGATAACAATCATGACTAGATCTTCTTCCTCGGGATTAAGTGCGTTGCACTTATTTGGATTTTATTGGTTGAGCTCTTTGGGTTGGAAGGCATCTCGGTTGGGAGGGTGGGAAGATTTGTCATAACTATGCAAATTGAGATTCTCCCCGATCATGATTTTGCCATCCAAGCAATCATACTCCAGCGGAGATATGATATGAGTGAGTTCACCGGAGAACTCCTCATGAAGAGTATACTGAGGGACATGTGCGGTACCGTGGGCTATAAATATGCACCTCGTCCATTATAGTCTCCGTGTCGGACTCATCACTATCAAAGATTGGATTAATCGAATTTATAGTAAATTCGTAATCGAATTCGAATAAGGGATTAGTGATAGTCGTTATTAACTATTGTGGAAACAACATGGTCAACATCCTCTTCTAAGTTGACGATCTCGAATGTGGAAGTGATGCATCAATAAATTCTATGTCTTTAGAATATAAAGAATCGGCATCACTATAATCACCGTCAAAATCGAGAAAGTCTCAACAAGATCATTTGTAGAGGAGAAGACACATCACACTCATGGTCAAGAAT